>QKMV01001118.1:0-17554 GCA_003287335.1 Lednia tumana
TTAGCGAAACGTTGGCAGTTTATTTGTTAGAAGTTTTCAGCAGTTTAACCCAGTTATTAACAGTTTTTTTTTAAAGCTCTAGATATCTTTTTTGCTGTATCTTTATCTAGAATATTTTAGAATGTATTTGTCACAACTGACTCGTGGTCCCAGGCGTAAAATGAAATTATTTCGTTTTCTCGAAGGGCTCATACCAAACATCTTCAGCGCACTGCACATCCTGGTGACGAGGAGAGAGAGAACACACGACCATAAAGAATACACAAAGAAAACACTAGAAATAATATGTGCCGATGCATGGTAAATATTTGTCGGTTAAAGTTGGATCAACGAGTTGGTTACACGGTTATGGTTATACCCTTGTCGGCTGAAGGTGGAGTTTTGTTTTGTACCTATTTGGGACACAGTGCGTTTTGGAATGACGCTAACAAAACTAACAAGCGGGCAGTGCCATGTAAAACTGGAAGCTTGGTGCGAACGACTTCGATTTTTAAAGTTTGGTAGAATAATAATTAACGGACACTTAATCAAAATTGGTACAAAACAAAAGTACGGTTGAAAGAAAGGTTTCTGAACAGAGTGCAACGATTTACATGTTTCGAAAGAAAAAACAGCACCCGGTATAATGCTTTTAAAAATATGGAATGCTTTTGTGAGATCGTCGTTATTGCTTATTGGTTTAGGATGGACATATTTGTATAACCTGCGTTTGTCAGAAGAATAAAGGTTTCGTAGCGCCTATTTTTTGTGGGTATGCAACCCTTACTACTTTCCAGCCACATTCTGGCCTACCGGTAAGTGGAAACATCGCTGGGGTGAACACTCGCCTCCTCTATGGGGTTGAGTTAGAGACGGAATAACAGCCTCGATGGCTCAGTAGGAAAAATTGTAGCTTTTTTGGAAATGCTGCGGGTAAATGACAAAATTATCACGTTAACAATTTTGTACGAATTATATATGCAAAGAAATAAGCAAATTCAACATTAAATCATCCTAATTTTATTAACTTGTCTTCATTCACACTGCACATCAGTAAAAAAAACGGCTATAAAAAGTTCAACTTGGGAGTTTTGTAGAAAATTAATGAAGAGTAACATTGATTCTAGAGCTAAGGTACATAAATAGATTCTTCAATGATTAGTTAATCGAAAGCTTTTGATATTCACAATTTTAACAATGAAAGCATAATATTGCATACCGAGATGCAATATCCATGGGGCTCAATTACACATTTTCAACCAGAGCAGAATGTCGACAAAAACCCGGCTAACGATCCAAGCTTCAAAAACTAGCTTCCGTTCTTTCTGGCACGTGATACAATCCCACCAGCGCTTCTTGTAAAGCTCTCAGACACGCAATGTTTGCCTTGTAGCCCCCAGCCCGCTCGGCTTCCGTTTCCCTTCGAACGTTGGAGATGTAACCTCTCGATTCCAACTCTGCCCAGTTGGGCGGCACAGGCCCCTCGGTTTCCATGGCCGTCTCTTCGTACACAAAGCCCACACCCTCGTCCAGCTTAGGGACCGGCAGGAATCCAGAGTTGTTCTGCCGGCCAAATTTGATGCCCGTCGAGAATTGGGTCTGCATCTGGATTACGGGGGCTTGTTTTGCCTCTTCTTTCGCTATGCTAATATTGTGGGCGAAAGTTTGCACTATGTTTTTAGCATCTACATTGGAAAACATTAACTCATCAATTAGGGCTTCTTTCTCTCGGATTTTCTTTTTCTTCTCTTCTTGTTCTAGCTTGATTAGCTCTTTCTTTCTAAATTCTTCTTGTTCTTTTTCTATTTCTAAAAGCTCTTCCAGTTCAAGTTCTTCTCTACCTATTTTACTTTTATTTTTCATGATTAAATCTCTATTATCTTTTTTGTACTGTTCTATTTTCTTATTAGTTGCCAGTAAATCTATACTATTCGCTAAATTAAAAATTATTGTTTCGACATCTTCCAGATAGTCATTGAATTCACGTAACGTGGGAAAGTCCTCTTCTTTTTTGTTAAAATCTTTCAAAACTCGCTTGCGGATGTCAACTTCCTTTTCCACAACCGCATCTTCGAACAGTTGGATGCGAAAATTGTTGCGTCGAAGGGGAACCTTACAATCTGGGCAAGCACCTGATCCTGTAATTAAAACAAAATTTGCATCGCAGATAAGTGGTACGTTTTTTCATACCTTGCGTTAAGTATTGAAATATTCTAGGATGTGCTCACAATGGCTGCAGGAAATGACAAAATATCACTTTGAGAAAACCCTATACAAGGCAGACCTGATTACAAAGCAGATGCCGACGTATCTCACTACATGACATCCTAGGCAAAGTTTTCTACCTTATCAGTTATCCTAGAAAAATATATAATTTCCAAACCTTTCAAAAAAAGAAGATCCACACAACTTTCACAAAGTGCATGACCACAGTTGTTGACCATAAGCCGTAACGATGGATTTCGGTACTTTGTTGTCTTGCATCGTGGGCACACTATATCATCATCCATTTCGAAATCTGAAAGAAAAGAGTAGCGTGGTAGAAGCGAACCACAGAGTAACAAAGCATTTTAAAAATTTCAATACAGCACGGCAGAGGGTTTTAGGTGCTGGAAAAGCAGCCAGTAATGTCACATTCTGAGGAAAGAGAAGTTCAAAACTCTTATATTTAAAGTTAAGAGCGACATTTACAACATTTATTTTTCTCAAATCGACTCACATATGGATCACTGTAACCCGAATTAATCCACATCCATCCAATAACCTCACGTTAACCTCACACTGGCGGCTTCTGTCAGAGAGCCAATGCCACCATGACAGTTCCACCGCTTGCTATACTTGCTGTCACTGTCAGCCAATCAGAACATGTGCTTCGCTCGAGGTCGGCACGATACAAAAACAAACTTTTGTCGGTTGCCGATCCGCCATATTGCGTCGGGGTTTGGCATTGAAAGCATTTGAGGAACCGAAAAATTGGGTGCAGTTTGTTGTCAGTGGTGAGACTTATGATTCTGATGGTATGCAGGAGTAACTAGTGCTTGTACATGATGGTGTAAACACGATAAATATGTACCAGCCAAATCTCTCGAGGTAAGTCTCTAAAAAACTTTAAATTTCATAAAAAGTACTAACTGTATCCCAATGTCAGACCGAACACGGCGATCGTAGTACCATTTTGTATCTTTGACGTAGCAAAGTTGCGAAGAGCGAAAATGACAACATTATCTTTCTCTGGCGAACACATATTGCCGGCGATTAAGCACAAGTGTTGCGGTGGTATCATCAATACGTCGTTTCAATGCGATTGTTCTTATCATTCATACATTTCTTAAACACCGCATGCGAATCTCTTTGTGTGATTCGAAAATAGACAATGTGGCTAGGGGGGCAGTCGCAGTCATGCCAGCCGTGGCAACCTAAACACCTGCCGTCAAAAGCCTTTTCTCCAGCTGCGAGTAAACTTTTCATACTGTCCATTGGTGTTTTGATAAGACCTTTCCCGTATCAGAGCGGCATCGGCGTATCAGACCGTTGGAAGCTTTTAAATAGCGCCTGTGACTTGACCTACATCAGTCACTGGTATGTTATCACGTGCGATAAATAAATGTAACGGCCATTTTTTTATACGGAAAGTTAAATGTCTTTATCTTATTTATGTTTCTTATTATCTCCTATCCTCCTTCGCTGTTCGAAGTCTACGTTCTTATTTGATCTTTAATTGTTTAGTTTGTCGTATCATCATTCTGTCATTCATGTCAGCTGGAATTTAGATAAAAGCGTTTTGCTTGCTTTGCATTAACGTTGAAAAGGAAGTATAGCTAGGTGAACGTTATCGTTGAAATAATTCTTGACCATGAGAATGTTTTACGGTATTTCTAAGTTAAAATACATTTTATGATCAGTCTTGCTAAACTACATCTCTTTTATTGAATGTGATGGTGGCTCCATAATTCTCTAGTCTTGTAAAAAGCTAGAACACATTAATATCTGATGCGCTTGCTTCCTCTGCCTATTATTATTATTTGATATCAAAGAAAATGAGTAAGAGACCTACCTACATAGCTAAGAGTTTATCTTCCAGCTGCGTTCTAGCTTCTCCAATTAAACCACTTCCTTTTCTAAAAAAAGAAAGAAAACACCTGCCTCCTAGGCTCAAAGCAAAGAAAGTAGCAAGGAAAATAAGAAAGCCTTCCTCGTGCTGAACAACTATGCATTTTATTTTGAAAAATCATCCGCATGTACACATACCCAAGCGCCCAAAGTCCCCAAATGTGTGTTATCTTGTAAAGCTACTTCCTCGTGTAGCTTAGGCCAAGCTAGCTTTTGCGCTAGCCTGGAAAGCTTGAATGACTGTCAATCATCCATGACATATTTCGCGGTGAATATCTGATTGATTAAGATTATGAAGTCAGACGGCAAAAACTGATAGGAATGATAACTGATCAGTGGTAACTCTCCATATTCCTCCGCCACCCGCTGCACACAAGTTAATGATAATTCCTTGATTTAATCAACAGAACGTCCAGCTCAATCTGAACATTGCACCACAGTATGGTAGATAGGTAGGCAAAGATGGAAAGGCTTTGTATGCGGATCTCGTTCAGTTCACGCCAAACCCTGGAAATGGGGCTCGGTTCTCGTAGGCCATGTAATTTAATTGTTACGCCCCCCCCCCCTTCAATTACAGGACGGGTTCCGGCCACCCTACAGAGCATGCACGTTTATAGGCCAAGCTTATTTGCAATCTTACACGTACCTATTGGAATTGGCTGACCACACGTCAATAATGTAAATAAATTCAAATGTGCTTGCACCGTCTGATTTCTTGATTGATTCCTTGCTGCATGATTGAAGGTTGGCTCGAATTTTGTGGCCCAGGGTGTAACATGTCGAGTTACGAATTAGAATTGAGCGATCTTCGATAGGCGGGCTACACAAATGGGGGTCGAATGAAAATTGACAAAGATCGAAATAGTGAGAGAGGGATACACATTCATGTATACCTGTTTGCAAGTTCTGACACGCCTGACTTGTTTTTATATTATTTTCACACCGTATACCGCACCGCCCATAAAACGAATCAACTCAATGTATCAATTCCCAAATAAAATTTTACATTCAATGAACATAAACGTAAAATCCCCGTTTGAAACCTCACAACAATCGCCCAAAAAATCTGCACAACCCAACACAACAAGAAGTGCGATAAGAGATAAAACTTCCGACGCTTGATTCAAGTACGAGAGGTCACAACCTCTTGATTCGTTTCCCCCCTCCCGCTCTCCCTCCCGCCCTCCCCGTCCATGCCAAGCTATGCTATGCTGGCTAATGCTATGGCATGGGGGTCGTCGCCGGTAGCCCCTGCATTGCATTGCATGTCATGGATGAGGGGCTGCCATTGCTTTTCGAACCACACACCTGGTTGCTTTTCCTCTCCCTAAGCTATGCGAGTGCTATTATATTGTTAGACACATCCCCTCTACTCTTTTTCCGTGTACATCAGTATGTTCCTCTGACGACATACCTTTTCCCTCGCTCCAGTCCAGTAGTGGTCGGAACAGCGCTTGCTGCATGTTACAAGTTCGAGTGCTTATACCTCGGTTATAGTTTTATGTCGATGTATACATATTATAAATAGTGTACAAATATCAACCTAACTCTTAAGTGAACGAACTGAAGTATGGAGAGCTTGGGGATTCGTCCGGAGCAGATGGCAAATTATGACTATTATTATTCACCGCCGGCTACAGAACACACAGAGGCGTGAGTACTTCCGATCCACTAATCTTTGCGATCTTTCCCTTCGTTCTTAGGATGAAATTGCATGTTCGCTAGTTATAACAACGTCTTGGCTATCTCATCGACTTGTGTTTACAATTTTGTAGCGTAGGCTATTCATAGAAGTTGTCAAATGGATGTCACTCGGCTAGCGATCTTTCGAACGGTATTAGTTTCGATTTCTGCCATGCGTCTAGCAGAATTCTCTAGGTCACGTGGCTACCTAGTTTGTTTCAAACGTAAACGTACGTGGAAACAGCAAAACGTATTCAGCCATCGGACCGAAATACAGAAACACATTTTCGACATTTTAGTAAATTTCGAGAGAAACTCGTTTACACCAGTTTGTTTTTACGAGGAACGGCCAGCATGACTGGTAGTACATTCGAGAGATTTTCGTTGGTGTTCTTTCGCTTTCTGGCCAGAAGCTTGCAAAACAGTTCGCGCATTTCAATTTCTGAAATTCATATCTTCACGCTTTGTACACATAAAGGCACCTCTTGCTGGCCCTGAGCACACATGGCGCGTCACAAGTTGATCTAGCCACTTAGCATTTGAAAGACAAACTGATTAGACATACATAGATTCCTATTTCCTTTCTTCCTCGCTTTTTCTTTGCTTGTGTACGCTTTCTCCCCTTTTCCTGTTCCGGCCTGTTCTTACAACCTTCTGACAATCGCCCAGAATCCCCAAGTCATTCCTTGTTCGAGTTTCAATTAGTTTTTTCCTTGGAAGAAGATTAGAAGTTAGAATAAAAATTACATTTTTCTAGTCATGATAGCTTTTTGGGGCAACGGGGGCTTCTGTCCTAACGCTTTAGTTGACCACGATTATTGATTTAATATTCACCATCTGCCATTCACGATAAACACCATCGGAGGGAAATTCGTGGTAGAGAGGAGTAGGTTTGTATACCTAAGTGGAGCGATAGCACCTAAGGGACACGCACTTACCCTTATGTCTTCGGGTAGAAGAGCAGCTGATAAGATTGTTAGATTAGAGGACGTTGACTGCTATTGTGGAAATATGCAGAGCCACTGGATAATTAGGCATTCAAATACTCCGATTAGCATAATTTATTGCTGCAATTTGCACTTGCAGACCGATCATCCATTGCTGACAATTTCAGGAAATTTGTGATAATTAAAGTAGGTAGGCTGCCAGCTATCTAACCGAGGCACTAGATCTAAATCTACTCTAATATTTTAATCTGATTATTGCTTGCATTGAAAGCGAGCGCTGACATTTTATTAGTCAGTGTGCTTTAGTATTAAGCGATTAAGTTCATCGTATGTGAGAGGTGCAAATTAATTCTCAGTCAAGTGCAAAAGGTTAGGCATATCAAGTACCTAGGTATAGCCAGCCTAACCATACAGCCATAATGTGAATCTAATGTATTCCCCGAGAAATAGATCACGCATAAGTGACCAAGTAATGCTAGTGATGTCGTTGTCAGGCCAGTCAGACCGGCCCGGGACGGTCACCCTTCCCCCTCCCCTCCAAGAGGGTAGGTAACCACCCCATCCCCTGCGGCGGGATGGGTAACAAACGTGGGAAGTAGGCCTGCATGTCTCGGCCCGCGCGGGGACGGTGTGTACGGACGGAGCAACCTAGCCGGCGGCTTCGTGAGAAATGTGAATGATTCGCCGATGATGAATGAATACCTGCTTTGCGTCCCTGGCCGCGTCGTCCCAAGTACCAGAATCTGGATCAAATTACGAGACGGGGACACCGCCATGCGGTAGACAGGATTTCGTTTTATGACCCCATGGGAAATTTACGAGCGGACGGTTGTTTTGATTGTTGAAATTTTGGTTCGTCAATGGTGACTTATTACCTCTGACATGGGCCGGTATGGACCACGAGTTTGATTCTGTTGGATTTATTTTTAGATTGAGATTTAGCGTCTTGCCGTGTATCCGAATACCGGAAAGGTCAGTTGATTTCGAATTGTAAGCGGACTTTGGACAGGCATACACACGAAATATTGATTGACATGACGTGTAGAATTTCGGATTCTGCTCCCTGTCAATTTTCTGTGCTGTAGCCTGAGCTCTCAGTTAAATTTCGTATGCGATTTCCAACGCTTGTAAACAAGCTTCACACAGAATAGTTAGTCGGTATACCAAGAATTGAATGTCTTCTACCTTAGCTCGCTAATTAGAGACTTGCAACATAAAATTGGCGACGAGTTATTCAAATGCGGGCAAAAATGCAGGTGTTAAAGTAATGCCACACCGGCAGATGTTATTCTCCGGCTATCTCCTACCGCACAGCAAGTCGGCGCAAGCATCTATTTTCCTCTGTTGCTCGCCGCGCGAATAGCGACAAGTTCAATTCCATTTCCACGTCCGATTTCCGCCTGCGGGCGCTCGCGTCGCACTCGCAAGTCGCTGTGAATTTGCGGCTAATTTTATTCCAGGCCGGAGTTATCACGTCAAAACATCGTCTGCGCTGCGTGTAGTTGCTTTTAATTCACTGCCACGATGCGATACATGCGTTGGGATTGATCGGTTATCACCCATCTGTCATGGAGTGAAGTTAAACCCTCCCGCCTGGTTCGCGTTCGTTTCCCCCGTGTCTACCTCGGCTGGCTACCCCACCTTGCTGGCTGGCTGGCTGGCTGGCCCGGGCTTAACCTAGCAGCGTGTTCATCGCGATACTGTGTAGCCAACGATGATGGGGAAGAAAGGATGATCGACACCCCTTGAAGTTCCTCGTCCATTCCATGCTCGTGATATCGGCTCGAGTTTCCGCGCGGAATTCAATTACGGGCTGCGTGAAATCCAAGTCTTGCGGAAAGGTCACGTGGCTGATGGTCAGTTGTCGGGTGTCGTGCTCTTTGTGCTGGATAAGTTTGAAATTTGCTCGGATTTTTACGTTTTCGTCTCCCGGTGGTGGTGAATCGTTTCGGCAGCTCGTACGCCTGCCACTGTTTTTTGGCGCCAAAAAGTTCGACGTTGATATTGGTGCTCGAATGATACTCTTCTGATATAACATTCTTAAGACTCTTGTCTTCTGCCTAATCTCAGCACTAGTTTTCAAAAAACTGTTAGTAAATGGGTTCTACCGCTGAGAACTTCTAAAAAACAAACTGCCAACGTTAGCTAAACCCATGTACTAACTTTTTTTTTAATACTCTTCTCTTCCTTGTTCGTTTCAACATGGAATTTTAGAAGCTACACTATATTTACTGGGAGCGCATACTTTTCCGCCAGGGGCGCTAGTGCAATTAACACAAGGAGGTATGGCTAGAGAGCCTATTTTGTGGGTGTAACTCTGTATAGTCTCTCACCGTATACTTGAACTTGGAGAGAGTACACTGCATTACACTCACAAAAAAAGCTCTCTGGCCATGCCTGTCTTATTGGTACCAGCGCCCCTGGTGGAAAAGTTTGCTCTCAGAAAAGAGAGTGATTGTGTATTTGGTAAAGTAAATTCCGTAGCACGCTACCTATGTGTCACGCAACACGCGTCACGCGACACGCAACAACGCAACAACTGCAAACGCTCCACGAAATCAAGCTAGACAAACTGTTGACACCGACGGCAATTGTTCGCGATCAGCTGACTGTTCGACAGCTCGGTATTTATTTCAGTGATACCACGTGGAATGTTCGCTCTATGCTTCGAAGAATTTGGTTTCATTTCAAAACGCCGTGAATTTGGCAGCACGGAACGCTCGGTATGACGCGCTCCTCGCAGTGCGCTGCGAGTACAGAATCGTAGGGAACCGAAGTTTCCGAAAATGGTTCAAACTATTAATTCTCCCGTGAGAAGTTCCACAGGCGGGTGGTTGAAATCACAACAACCAGAAACCAATCATACGTAAAGAATACATAACTATCAGCTCTGAAACTTTTTTAACGTGTTCCGTTTGATTTTAAGCTTGAACGTAATTGAAAATCATAATTAGCGTTTCGAATTGAGTTGCAATTGGTGTGCGGCAAAATTTGTGGCGAGCTCACCGCTCTGCTTCTCTCACGCCTTGAAACAGAGATATTGGTGGCTTCGTCGTGAAGACGGTGTTGCAATATTGCTTGATTCCACGACCGAAGAAGCTATGCTTTGCCCTTGCCCCAAACTAATTGCAACAGGGGATCTAAAAAATATTTACAAACGCGTGTAATTTAAATTTAAAGTCAGTTTCAAGCTTTAAACATATCAGGAAACGTATTTAATCTCATGTCTTCTGCCGAATTTCGGCACTAGTTAAAAAAAAACTGTTAGTAAATGGGATTAACTGCTGAGAACTTATAACTAACTGGCAACGTTTCGCTGACTGTACTGAAAGCTTCTTCGGACAATCGCCCCGAAGAAGATTTCAGTATAGTAAGCGAAACGTTGGCAGCTTGTTTGTTAGACGTTCGCAGCAGTTAAACCCATTTACTAACAGTTTTCTTGAAAATCAGGAAACGTACATCAAGGTTTGAAGTTATTTGTTATGGCTTCATTTATTCTTTGGATTTGTTTCTCAGGGAGTTTCGAGAATTAAACCAGCCGCCTTTGCTATTTCTTAGGGGCGGAATAAAAAAATTCGAATCATTTCCCGAAACTACGTTTCATACACATCGCTCCTTCAGATTGACGCTTCCGTCAATCTGAAATTTCCTGTGGTATATCAGAGCGTCCGTCCGAGCAGATGTACTTGCACTTTCAAAGCGCACTTCACAGCAGTCCATGCATTTGTTCCACTGCACTTTGTCACCGTGGGCAAGAGTACCATTCTCCTCTCATTGCTCATTGCGTGTGGTACGCGCTCGATTCGTACGCACGTGCCATGTGGGGGGCGGGGCGAGGGCGGGGGTTTCGCGTGCAGTGTAATAAAATGCAGCTGCACATCTCGCAGCATAGCGCGACATGTGAGCGAGTAGCACTCGCATCTCGCCACCCGGAACGGATTGACGTGTGGAGGGGGGTGGGTGGCTGGGGGGTGAGATAAACACTTGGGGGTGGCAGGACGCCGGTTCCTCACAGGAGATACGGAGCACTGAGCATGGCACTCAAAGGTGGCAGGGATGTATCTGTCTGTATCTGAAGCCATCCGTAATCGGTAGAGAGATGATTGTTTTGGTGGGACAGCGTCTAATAAAGAAACTGGAACGCGCGGTCAAAAAGTCGTTTTCAAAATAACTGTTCGAGTTTATCTGCGCGATTTATCCGCTGGAGAGTGAACTGCACATAAAATTTCAAAAAAACTGTTAGTAAATGGGCTTAACCGATGAGAAGTTCTAACAAACAAACTGCCAACGTTTCGCTAACTGTACTGAAAGCTTCGTCGGGGCGATTGTCCGTTGGCAGTCTGTTTTTTAGAAGTTCTTAGCAGGTAAACCCATGCACCAACAGTTTTTTTTGAAAACTAGTGTTGAAATTAGGCAAAAGACATGAGTCTTAAGAATTTAAAGCATCTCAAATTCTTCGGGCTCATGTCTACCTGCTAATCTTAGCAATAGTATTCAGAAAAACTGATTACAAATTGGATTCAATGTTAAGAAATCCGCTAAAACTCCCGACGTTTCTGGAAGTTTGCTCCAATAACTTCATCCGGGGTTAATCGTTCCTAACAAAATTATTCGACGACTTGAACAATTGAACTAATAAACAGATTCTAGCCTTGCCTTCTTAAAACTATCTGAAGCAGAGTCGATTATTACCTCGTTTGTGTATCTGAAAATGTGTCAAAATTCCATTATTACCTCGTTTGTGTATCTGAAAATGTGTCAAAAGGGGCAGGGATGTATCTGTCGTATCTGAAGCAACACGCATTCGAATAAGAGATGATTATTTTGGTGAGACGCACTAGTCGAAGGATCAGTAGAATCTCTACTGATGTCGTTAGAAATCCTATCGATATCAGTAAACGGTCTAATGTTACCATTAGGCTTCTACTAATGTCAGTAAGGTCTGCACTGATAACAGGACACATAAAATAACCTGAAAAAACGTACTTAAATAACCTACTGATATCAGAAGGATTTCTACTTTTACCCCAGATTTTCCTACTGATATCACCAGATTCTACTGTTTCTACTGAGTCCGAAATATCAAGACACTTGAACTCCTACAGTTTTTTTCTACTGTTTTCTCTACTGATCCTTCGACTAGGGCAGCGTCTCGTATAAAAGTGGAACACGCGATCAAGAAAAACTTCTCAAAGAAACTGTCGAGTATATCCGAGTGATTTATTTATCCCCCGAAGAACAGCTTGTTCGCGAAACGCTAAGAAAGTTTTAGCAGCTTTCTTAGCATTCATACCGAGTTATAGTGAAGAGTTTTTTAGAAAACTGGCGCTCAAACAGACACGAGTCAGAAGATGTCGTTTGGTTACGACTCAAAGGTGGCTATGTTTGAATCAGTTGTAAAGGCTCGAAATCGATCAAAGATATCATTTGATTCCCTTACATTAACAATTACGATAAAAACGTTCAGCTACATGGAAGGCTGTTTCTATAAGCACTCGGCTGCAACGATTATTTCGCTCGTCTTGGAAACTCGAGTGCGATCAAAGATGTCGTTTGATTCCCGTGCAGCTTGCAACATTGTCAAAGAGCTCTTGATCGACACATGGTCTTTGGCTGTGCACCCTTCGAGTACTCTATGTGAATCTGATTAGGAAAATCAATGGCGTATTGTCCCCGATACCGACGTGTTATGGCATCTGTGTGGTTTTGTCAACCGTCCGCGTGGATGTTATCGTGGGGCTCCGGCTATCATCAGATTTGACGCGGAATAATTTCATCGTTAATTTTCGTTTGGATGATTGTACCACGTATTGTGTTGGTGATAGCTTGGTACAAAAGCTTCGCGCCTTCCTCTAAGAATCGTGAAGTGGAAAGACTGTCTATCTATTATTCGTCTTCGACTATTCATGTACTGGTAACTGTTTGCGCTTGAATGTTTTAATCGGCGTTGACATTACCGGCCGACCCTTTTCCGTGTCGTGGCACCACCTTTGAATATTTCACAGACGTTGATTTTTAATGAATAGTTGAATTGTTGCATTATGATTCAAACATTTTTAGCTGTGTCAAACTCAGGTCTGAAGACTGGCTGTAAATATATTCGTACGTCTAGTATCTTTAAGTTCAGTTACTTGTGTTATTTATTTTATTTACATGTTATGTATGTTATTTATTTATCCACGTCGATATTTCGTGTTTTTTTCTTCCATCACAAGCCCACACATTTCTTTGCTTTCCATTGTAGATCGCATCGGAAGTTGCCTTATCGTGTATTTTCACACTGATAGCGATATCATAAAAATGTGTTATTTTCCTCGAAGTACATTGTGCTTCTGCCTGTCGCTTCACCTTGGCTGCAACCACAACCTTGACCGATTGATTTGTTTTCATTGATTTGCCGGTGAATTTTGCAAAGCTTTTCTACAGCACTCGTCAGTTTACAGAGGACGGGGTGAATTTCATTTTATTTTCACGCTACGCGCTGGGAGAAACATATTCCGATCACACAGCCCACAGCATCGCACAGATCACATTGCAAATTATTTGCACGCGATTAGGAGATACCAATGGGTCACGTGTAGAGGTCAATCTATTTTGTATCATTTTAGAACTTTGTAGCGTCTGACACTGTATTTCATCGGCTTATAATCGCGAGTATACTTTTGACAGAAAATAATGAATGTATTTCTAAGCTGGCTGTGATTGCCTCATATCTGCGTCAAAATATGCTTTCATAGCAAGAAAGCATGAGAAATGCATGATAATACTCATTTTCTTGAAGATTAGTATAATTATTCAAATTGTCTGCGGAAAATCCAATTGCACTAGCCATAAAGTACAACTCTGATTTTCCTTGAATAATTACACCCTACAGAATTTTGCTGGTGGAATGTTGGAGCATAACTTCCCAGCAGGGGTTACGATTTTCGCTAGGCCAATAGACCACATTCCAAAAAAGTATTTTGTCTATTCAAACCGGTGGGTTGACCAGTTAAAACCCACTCAAGATATTCATCAAAAACTCAGTACGGGCTTTTCCAGAAAATCTGTTGCGAAACAATAAAATTGTACTCAAACTGCAGATCACGTGACCAATTGCAAGAAATACTTTTACTGCCAGGTATAATAACTGTTCGAGTTTGAGCGTAAATCGGCCTTGCCATCGGGACGTCCCAGGTTCGATTCTGAGTACCCACCTTGACCCTTGGACATGGTTTTCTACGATCCACTGTAGCGGGCTTGTTAGTAACATTCACTTCTGACTAAAAGCCATGCAGCAGGCGGGATCATTTGAAATCAAATTTACTTCCCTAGGTTTGTTGAGTTTCTTTCGATTTCATTCGCCCAGGCTGGGTTTTTAACAACACTGGTCCCAGTGTCACAAAACTACAACGTATGGCCACGCGCTTATTACTAAATTATGTATTTTTGTGCAAGACTCGCTCACACATTACCCGCTCTTTGTCAAGGCGACTGGAACAAAGATAGCGAGTGGGCTTCACTCAACAGACACACTCAGAGTGGGCATCGAGACATGTGGGAGAACCGGTGAAACATTCAAAAACTTCAAAATCCATCCGTTGGCTCAGAGCGACGCGACGCGTTCTTTTCTTCGCGTTTTACATAACACCAAGATGCCGTATGTCGACGCTGGCACATGTCCGTGTGCTATAATCTGGCCCCGCTCGTGCCGTCCATCTGTGCATACCTGGGTGATAACCGCCCCATCTCGCCCGCCCCATCTGAAGACACACTCTGATGAATCTGTCCGCGACCGACGTAAGACCAGCGCAATTAAGATCGCAAGTCGCGTGTGCCAGCCGACTTCCATCTGCCTTGGGGTGGTCACGCCGGAGTGCACGCACCTCCCTTGTAGCGTCTCGCAGAGTTCACCATCTTGCGGTCTTTGCTGCTAAGAGCACAAGCCAACTCGTCACACATCGCAGACTCGATATAACTGTGTACCTCTGGCGGACTCCTTGACTAGGCGTCATGCGTTCCTTCACGTTCTAAGCTTTGTTCGTAATTGGAGATTTTGAATGGCGTGATGCTTAGAAAGATGTGTTATTACCTTGCGATGCGTACTTCCTTGAGCGCGTGGCTATTTTTAGCCCCTTTTCGGTCGTACGAGAAGTTGCTCTGTCTGTCGGATAAACTCGAGATGAAACTGGGGCATTTTCTTTCGAAACTGGCCACGGAATTCGTGACTTTCAAATGTTCACTCTCGTAATTACACGGCGATGTCGATGTTTGTGTCGGTTGCGGTTATTTTCGTTGTTCCCTCGCGTATTTAGCTGCAGTCTTCCTGTCATTTCCGTACTAATTTCTTATTGTTTTACTTGTGTGTAATTCACCTCTTCCTCTCACCGCGAGCCATTGGCTTTGGCTACAATTTGTCTTGTCTCTTGGCGGTGATGGTCCGCTTCCGGGCCCATAAAGCGCTAAACGAATTGCCAACAGGCCGTCACATGTGCACCTTCGCCGTTTTCGATTCCTTCCGCAAACGAATGATCGGCAACGAGAAGTCGTAACTCCTCCGTCCGTTTATCTACCGCCAACAAGTAATCAATCGGAACGTCAAGGAAATTATTAATTGTCACGTTTCAAGTTTGACGTAAAGCTGTTACATTTCCTGATGGATGAAACAGGATGGGTCTAATTTGGTTCACAGAAGGGAAGCGTGCAAGTTGGATCGTTTAACGTAACAGAGAAATATTTCGCGTCTCAAATTTTTATAGCGATCTAGCATAATGTGTAATATGATGTAATTACGGTTACGTGAAAGAAAAGCCGGCCTCTTCTCGGATGACAGCCGTTCTTTGCTCTGAAACTTGCACCAAGATAATTGCCATTGAGTCAACTACATCATTGGTCACCGTTAAACTGCTTAGCAGGATGAAATAATAGATCCTGAAGGTTTAGTGGCCATTTTCTTCTTACTCAGCGCATTGTTCTGCATATTGTAATCGTGTCTGGCCGGCTAACGAAGCAATTATGCCGCTGTTGTGGAGGTAGTTAATTAATGTGCGTATTATACCGTTAATTGATGCCTTCCTTCATCACAGAAAATTATTTAGTATCTCGTTTATGACTACTAACATAATGGCATGGGTGTGCATTAAGTCCGCATAGTTATATGAACTCAACTTGCAGCGTGTTTTTTTTTTGTTGCTTTTTCTTGGCTTTTTTCGCATAGCTTGCGTGTAAACGTCTGAATCAAGTTGAAACAACCACCAGTAGGGTTTTTTTCGCGTCACTAACCATAAAAAATAGAAACGAATTCAATGCACGTCACCTACTCTAGATCGCAAACAAATACCATGAACCAGATCTTTTCAACGCGAATTATTTATTCCCATTCGGGCGTCACAAAAGAAACCGACATTTAAATTATAAACATATTATTTGCTCCACATAATATATTATTATAGCGTTCTCATTTGCCTCCCCTTCTTGGTACACAAGAAAATGGTAATCCAACCAGTGCAGGGTTGAAATCCCACCCTTGGCAGAACAACAGATTACGAGACTAGGAAAAAGAACCTTTCATCGGCATTGCATTCGGTGCAGATTCCTTCCTCTCTCCTTACGCAGCTCCCAAGCCTCGTAGCTAGCTATCCCAGAGTGCCCTGATAACAATGCAAGTACTTATCAGTCGAGAATTGTGATAACACCATTCAGTCGCGAGGCTTGAGGCAAAGTGGAAGGTCTTAATATCCAGTGAAACAGTCTGTTACCTGTAAGGTGCTCGCGATAGCTTTGTATAAGGGAAGTTAGTGCAAACTCTCTCACCGTATCGCCGGCGGAACTTGTTAATTCGTCGTATGATTTTCTTGCGTTTCTTGCGGATTTCGTTTCGTGGCAATTATCGGACGAGGCTTTAGGGCTTAAAGGATGTGGATTTGGAATCTGATTCGTTACAGCGACAGGTGAGAGCTGCGATCGTCATGCTAAATCGATTGGCCATTTGGCTGGCGGGTCAACAAACTTACGTCTTGAGACTCGTGTCTGCTTCCTAATCTTAGCACTAGTTTTCTAAAAAACTGTTCATTAACTGAGTAAAACTGCTAGCAACTCCACTAATAGATTCTTTCGTCTTCTTGGCGTAAAAACGAATGTGAAACGATCATACGAAACGAAACGGTGCACAATTGTGCTATGTGCTGTGTAGTTCATGTCTCCATAGTACTTTGGTGTAGTGTTACTGATAACAGTACTGCAGCACGGAGCTTTTTTGCATACGTTATTACTTATGAATGAGCCGCTTTGTTCGGAAGTGAATACCGCAGAGATAGTGCCGTTAAAAATGTCAATTTCCAGTTTGACGTCACCAAGTCATTGTGCATTTTATCGACTGCAATACGATTTTCGTAACTTTCCTTCGGCAACAATTAACGACAAAAAGCGCGTCTAGAAATTCACATCCGATTGGACGTGAACTCTAAATCAAACCCAATTTAGATATGAAGTTTGCCTATAAAATACATGCGACCCTTTTCACTTTCGGCTTCCAGTTTCAATAGACATTGCATGCCCATTCAATATCCTGTCGCAGACATGCTTTTTTCACGGCATGCCCAGGTAGACGTGCAGCCTGGACCGACACCGAAAATAGCACGACCTTGGTCTAGATCTTGACACAATTCCTTGGGAACATCGTGCCGCATAGACACCACGTCGCGATCAACTCATCCGAACACATCTTTTCCCGCCAAAGCTATCGGTTTTTGAGTTTTGTGCTGTTTAACGACGCACTGTATTGACAACTGGCCCTGTGGCACTGGTCTGTTGGCATCGGTGTTTAACAACGCACTGTATTGACAACTGGCCCTGTG
>QKMV01001120.1:0-17550 GCA_003287335.1 Lednia tumana
ATATTTAAATATCTATTTTTGCATTTTTAAAGCTTTTTGTAAGTAGTCAGCTAAGACTTAAGTGCTGTGTTGAGATTATTTGCAATTTCTCATTAAATTTTAGTCACCATAAGATATTATACCTTTACTGTAAATTTGTGAGTTCCCAACACTGTATTTTTTTGTAATATTTTTGTACTTTGTCAATGGTAAAAAGAATAAAAAATGATTTGCTTAAGAAAACTCGGTTAAAACTTGGCTACGGTTGAAGCATTCACATTTATTCAGCAGAACGGTGTGTTTTTATAAAACCAATAACTAATTTGAACTACCTGACCTCCCAGTAAAACAACTGGGTACAAATGTCCAGTTTTATAATTCATGAAAGTTAGGTAATCCCCATCATGCACTAACCACTATCAAAGTGTATTTCAATAGGCATTCAATGCAACAAAAAGTGAAATATAGGAAGGTACTTAAATTTTTAAGACGCATGTCTTCTGTCTAATTTCAGCACTAGTTTTCAAAAAACTGTTAATTAACTGGGTTAAACTGCTGAAAACTTATCAAATGCGTAAGACTCATGTCTTCTGAAAACTTCTAACAAACAAGTTAAAGTTAGCGAAACGTTGGCAGTTTGTTCGTTAGAAGTATTCAGCAGTTTAACCCAGTTAATTAACAGTTTTTTTGAATAGGTAGGTACTATTTTGTAATACTTAAAACTAGGAATAAAGGCACATATTTTAATTTACATACTATGGAATAGCTCTGTTCTATTTTCACAGAGTGATACTCCTACCCAAATGTAAAATATGGCATGCAAATTAATGTCGCGATTACAAAAACCATCACGTCCCCCGACTTCAAACCTTAGCAAAATAATGATTACAAAATAATGGAGTTATTAACTGTGGGACAGGCACTTAACCTGACATGAATTAGTACCCAGGTGTATGACAAAAGTAATTTGTGCGTGACCGAGACTGCGATGAGCGTTTAATTGACAGGGTCTTCGGTGGAAAGGCAGTCCCAGCGAAGATGCACCTCGGGCGTGAAGTTGATGATCTGCACGTGAACTGCTTGGCTCTTCTCGAACTTTGGTGGAATTGGGCAAAGTCGGTAGACCACTTCATCCCCCGGTAGAGGTACGTATTCGCCCTCAATGCTGTTAACAAGGAAACCATTAGCGCATTAATTTTAAATATCAAGATTATTATTTAACTCTGGGGGCTTAACGGATACCCACTTTTTACCATAGCCCGGTGTCCGGTGCCATAGCCAGTGCTACGGTGATAAGTTCAACATGGTAGCCCAAGTAGGTATGACCCTGGCCTGGTTTTTGAGTGCCTAAAGGCTAATAACCAGTCTACTAATTTGGAAAAAGTTTGGCAAAACTTAACAAGACTTTTCTAAAGGCGTAGATCAGCACTAGAGCCATGGCGTTTAAACGGTTTTCCTTGTTTCATCGGTTAGTAATGTTTTCAAACGTTTAAACATCTTAAAACCAAGCTGTTCCATGGGCAGTTTAGTTTCAGTTAAGTTTTCAGCATTTTAACCCAGTTATTAACAGTTTTTTTAAAAATCTTAAAACCAGTTCTTTTAACATTTTCCCAGACTGTTGGCTAATTTTCCAGGGTTTATTTGGCTATGTCAGCATTTTCTGTTCCTTTCGAAAGGATGTTTATAACAGAAGAGGGTACCGTGTTCCCATCTTGTTTCTTAATATAATTACGCAGTTGCTCGAGGCATGTAATGTCTCCAACATTTGTGTAATAAGGAAATATTTTTTTTAAAAATTGAAAAATTTCCATGTGAAAATATACTGACTAAACGATTACACGTTTACTGAAAGGCTGTGATTACATGTAGAAACGGATTTTTTAAATTAATCGTTTCAACCCAGCCCTACAGCACTCATCTCCTCTGTTCTCCCTGGTCTATCTTATTCTTTACTTGAACCCAATCCTTCCTTTAGTCCTCTCACATATTTCAATTCAGGTACTTATTGAGTACAGTATTTGGAGCGTAAGGTAGGGCATACATCATGGCGGCTATTTTCGATATATCGCATGCAAGGTTCACCAATTTGCAGAAAAAAAGACTACGGAAATTTAGAGCTTGGAGATTCTGTGCTTAACTCAGTTTTTCATTGCTATTTTGGTTTGTATGAACTCTTGAAAGTATATTAGGTATTGTCGAAGAATATTTTTTATAAAATTACCACAAGCACAGCCTTCTGAATGGTCCTGCTTCTGTTAAATGCTCTTATGAGTGAAAATCTATCATGAGGGCTTTGGTTTGTGATAACCATAACTACAAATCGAAATGAGTTTCAAATTTCCCATGAGCCATGGATAATTTTTAGCTGAATAAATGCAGAGGCCCATGGCAGTAGAAGATAGATATTTGCAACTACTAATGCTACCATCTGGTGGTCCAGCTGTTCTGAAATGTACAAACCACAAAGCTTGTTGATATAAAAGTCAAACAATATAGGTATATGGTTCTCTCCATGCTTCAAATAAACAAGAACTTTTAAAAAGGTATTTCGAGAGCTGTGTTTGACAGCTCGAACACAAAGATTTATTATTTATCTACATGGCAGTGATCACCGTTCAAACTCCCTGTAAAAATAGCCGTTGTTGAGTGATGTAAGCTCAATTTTTTTTTCTTTTTGGGGGGTTGGCAAGGCTCGCCAAGGCAGTAATGACGGATGGCTTATCTTATTCTGGAAATACTCTAGGTACCTATTAAAATTATAAATTATCTATGGTGGTTGCTTTGACGTCAGCAGTTTTCATCGACACAGAGATGCTGGTTAAATTTATCTTGTTAAAATAACCCCGTTACAAGAACACTGAATCATACAGCGGCTGTACTAATCCTCTAAAATGCAACTTTATGTAGACCTTAATGTACCATGGTAGTCTCTAGTGACCTTCCAATACAAATTGTGGAATTTACCTATATGAATTTATACCAATTATTTAAGATCTCGGTCAGCGTGCAGTGTCTCGATCGAAGCGAGATTGGCACAGGAATGTGCATTAAATACGACACATTCCTGTATATGTGCCTATTATTAACTGCCTATTGCTGAGCCGGTTGTTTATAGCACGTAGGAAAGATGAAGGAACATGCCATCAATCCTCAATATTTTTTTTAACCAAATTTCCTCCTCGGTGTTCAGGGTAGAAAAATGCCCGAAGTGATTTCTCACGAGAGTTTTCAGCTTGAGCGCCACCGCTGAAATAAGTCGTGTTTGACCACTCGTCATCCGGCTTGTACGGGAGAACACATTTTTCTTTGAACCTCGAACTTCGTAGCGAACGACCATTTTAAAAGTGCTATTTTGTATTTGAGGGGGTTACAGCCTCTTGAAAGATTTAAAGAAGCTCTGCCTTTCCAGTGGATGAAATTTTTATAATTCCTGCCATGTTAAGCTTTTTCAAAATAGTGATATTTATAAGGAGTTTCAAAAAATAGATTATGAGAAGTGTTTTACATTGAACATCACAGATATTAAGTATGTAAAGATTTTTTCAACCATATAGTAGTAGACACAGTGAAGGGCAAATAACGGTCGCTGAAATAGAAAGACGCGTAATTGGTTTCAATGACTTCCAATGGAGCAAACAAGATCTTCCATCTCTTTTATAGGACAATTTATGATTCCTTGAGTGTTAAATATTATTTCCCGGACTCGAAAATCTTTTATTTCTTTCGATTAGAACGTTAATTCAAACTTTTGTTGAGACTTGGTAAATGGGTTACCTAAAAACGGCCACTTACTCAGAGATGTGCACGAATACCTCGCTGCCTCCCTCGCTGACGATAAAACCGTGTCCTTTGTTGCGGCAGAACGTCTTCACCTTCCCACGCTCTTGGGGGTTGGCTAGCGCTCGCTCAGACCTGCAAGTCAAGAGATGAGGCGTGAGAGTGGGACCAGGAGATATTAAAAAAGGGTGATTTTCGGAGGCGGCTATGCACGCTACTTATTTTAACCCACTCACTCATAGTCATACGATACCAGAGCGGCACTGACGGCCGTTTTTGCATGGCGACTGGTAGCAAACGCAGCCTTTCGCACTAAATGTTTATCGGAATCAAATCGAAAAACATTGAAGCGTCAAGCGAGGGTGCGCAAAGCATGTTAAATTGCAAAAGCATGTGTGCAAAGCATTATAAAAGCATGTTAAAACCTACATAGGGTTGCCAACCGTCCACTCTCTCGGAGAGCAGTCCTCTTTTTTGGCATTTGGTGCTTCGGCTCTTTTGAGCAGCTAGAAGATGCTACATTATGTCCTCTTCAATCTAAAATTTTAATCTACTCCTAAATAAAATCTACCATAATTACTGCTGAGGAAATAGGACAAGAAGCAGAGAGTTTACTTTTAAATGCCATTTTGTACAAGAATTTAATGCAGGGTACAAACTACACATCCACATGGACAGAAAAGCATGGAAAGTATTTGAACTTGATGTGAAAAAACTGTACACAAAATTGGGTGTTGCGACATATTCAAATTTTTCACCTCCAGCAACTAGTATTCTGCCCTGATGCAGCTCTGCAGTTATCTAGTTGTCCTGTATTTAATTTACAAAAAGTGGCAATCCTGTAGGACACTACACATACACAAAAACTATGAGAAACTTATAAATGCACGTGCATTTTGACCTCCTAAATTAACCAAAAAATTTGCAAACGCTTACGTTGACTGAGTTCTTGTTCGCCGAGTGATTATCGGACTCGGAAGCTGCAATCGTGGGCTGCCGGGACAGACCGGAGAATCCGGAGAGAGCAGAGCACTGTTGTTGACAGCAATTCGAAGAGGATCCGTCATGTTGGTGCGGTTATCGCACGTGTTGGCTTTGAAATTCGTATAATGTACTGCAATTACGAGTAATGATGATTTTACTACAAATTAACAATGAAAATTTAGCTGACAGCACATGGCTTAAAGGTACTATACAATGCCACCGGTTATAAAGTATTTTATTTGATAACTAGAGCTAAGAATGATTACATCTCATAGCGTGAATGTAATTTCAGGTCTGAATCACTGATCTTTGTACCACATGAGAAATATCTTCACATGTAAACGTAATAATTAAATAATTAAATCTGAGTACGCTCACCCCAAATTACGAAGCTGCTGTGTTGTCAGGCAAAGTGACTTCTTTGACGTGCGCCGTTGAAACTTGCACCTGCGCAGTGCACCACCCCACCCTCCGATTGGCAGAACTACCAACTACAAATCGGCCTTTGTGTTAGGTCAGTAATGCCAACAAATGTTGTGAAGGGTGTTATGTCAGATGTCAGTGCTTCGTTCGTTTACCTGAATGTGATCATTTTCTGAAAGGTCACGAGTTACGCCATAAAAGTACTGAAATAATCTTTTTTGAAGAGGGTTCACAGCGTTACTGCTTATATAATATTTTTTATTCAATAATGTAATTTTGTTGATGGTGAACGTATTTAACATGATCACAAACTCTTGATGAGTGCTCTTCAAATATCAAATCTGAAACTCAGAAAATAGCTGCTTTTCACCCTCATAATTTATCTCTCGGTGTAAATCATAATGTCTTCCGATTCGGCATCGTCTTGTATACCAAAAAATCTAGTTCTTCATGTCATTGATGCATCGTTCCTTGTCGCCATCCTTGTCGTTCAAGGAAGTATTCTAAACTACTACATAATATCTTGGTTTTCGCATTCCGTGAATCCATATTTTTGGTTCATTGCTGATTTCTCTTGCCTCTTTGTGTTTGCTGGCGCACTCACCATATCCTACCAATATCTCAACAAAGACCCTGAGGAACGGACAGCATCAAGAGGAACTCTTCTCAACCCAATCTTTGGTGCACTGCCTCTAAGTTACTTGTCATGGCTTTTATACAGCGGAATATTGCTAGGCAAGATCGTGATGATATTTAAAACCGAAATTCCAGACAAGCTGAGCCCAGACAAGCTTCTAGGCACTCAATTCCTCCAAGGAACGATTGCTGTTTCTGGCCTTGTGTTCCTCCTTCTAGCAGAAGGACACGATGGATCAAAACGAAACTCGCCTCGGCATCTGTACGTAACATCGGTCTGTGCCAAGACTGGAATTGAACTTTTGGATGTTGTCACCTTCTTGTCCCTGCTGTTGGTCAACGAGACAAAGATGTCGCTCACTTATGGATTGGAAAATACAATCCTTGTCTTGGTGTGCATTGACTTGCTCCTTCCGGCCCTGGCACTCTACAAACTCTCCCTCCTCGACGTCGCACAAGAACGACTCTGGCTTCCGACTGTGGTCCTCTACAACTTCCTTCATCTTCTGTTGATCGATCTTCCGTTTTTGGCTGTGAGAATATACCTGTGGATCTATTACGGGAATAGTGCATCGATCTTTGTGATGAAGAACATTTTCCGTATAGTGAGCACTCTACGTGGAATGTATCCCGATCTATCCGAGCTTGCTCGCAACTGTCGCGGTACTAATCGGAACAAGGCGATCATGGATAATGGACTTTCAGGGACTGGCGATGAGGCTGTTGCATTGCAACCAATCATTCGGAAAACAGATGGCTACGAACAAAGAGTGTAGGCTGGCTACCCTTTTTGTTGAGAAGAACTTGAAAGCAAAAGACACACATTGCTTTGCTTGTCTCTTGAGATACGAGATGCTATTCCCTAACTTTTGTCGCTCTGAGATGAGACGAGATGAGGCGAGATGAAAACTCCAGTAAGTGGATCCTGGGCTATACTAAAGGGCCTGACAACAGCTTACTTGATACCAATGGAGTTCAAGTCTGATCTTGCAGTGAGAAAAGTTATAGAATAAGGCTCCAGACCAGATCAGAGTGATAATGATTCAGCCATGCCAACTATTATGATCTTACGGTAACTTGGAATTAGGCCGTAATTTAGTCAAGTGATAATTCACAGCGTAATCTAAAATTGTTATCTTTTCTGCCAATGATGTGAGTTTCATTAACTGATCTGTAACACACCCTCAAGCAAAAACAGGTACATGTTTTTATTTCGTGACCTTTCAAAGAATAGTGTACGACGAAGTAGCCTGAAGCCAAGCCACACTGCTTGCCTTGTGGTCCACCAATTCTCTTGCTGGATGTACCTTCCACCTAATTGCCTTTGTCTTGCAGTGATGGTAAACTAAAGTAGACCTCGCTGGTCTTCTTGTTGGTTAGTGGCAAAGCGGTGGTAGTGCTCCAAGATATTTAATACACACGGCATCGTACACGAAGGTGAATAAATTATGATACCGATTTAGTCCAGCAAATGATAATTATAATGGTGAAAACTATGTTGGTAGTACCTAGGTATTTACATAGTTTTTGTGGTGTTAACAATGCACTGCATTTATTTACTTAAATAGATTAACAGTTTGTTTCATGGAGCTTAAATCAGAGTTAGTTAAAACCATTGCAATCAAAGTATGGCAATGGTTTATGTATCTCTATTGGGTGGGTTTATGTGAATCTTTACAGAAAATTAGCTCTCTGTACATGTCAGATACTCATCTTTGTAATTTATTTTGTAAGTTAGTTGACTTAAGTGTTAAGTTATGTATTATAATTTATTCGAGAGAAATAATTTTAAATCACATTGGGTCTGGTCATTTTACCCGCCTCTAGAATATAGGTAGGCTTAGTGTCACTTGGACGTAACTCTTCCAAGAATTTTTTCAGCTTCGTTTTTAAGATATGGAGACTGTCACCAATCTACCAATGATTCTATCACTTTGTATACCATGTAAATAATGATTATAATATTTTATTATGATAGTATTATAAAGACCAATATTGTTTGCCTTAACACATTTGCACATTAGCAATGCCAATTGGCTTTGAATTTGATAAATCGTCTTCCTAGAGAATGTAAATAATTGAGAGTTAACCCGGTTACTTGTGTTGGCTTTAATTATTCGAATGGCCGTGTTTGATATTTTTTGAATTGCATTGGTGCATGGCTGAATTCTTTAATGGTTTTGTCGATTAGGGACGTTTTTTTTCGTGTAATCCTGACAAGGAGAATTATAGTTTATTTTCAAATGAGAAGGTTTCATTGAAATAGTTTTGATTTTTTAAATTCTCCAACACTGTGGAATCAACCATGGAAATAATTCAGTGTGCTTCGTACACAATAGTGTCATTCTAGCTAGACGCAGCCATGCTTTGTACCGAAGCTTACTTTTAGTATCTTTACTTTGTTTCATCCCATTTACTTTTGCAGTCTGAGCTGACTATCGTAAAATTTACTGTTCTGTAAATGATGTTGGAGATATGAAGGGAAGTTTTGTTCATTTTTGCAAATGCTAACTGGTTTGTCACACAATTCTGACGTCACGGGAAAATGATTCAATGGATTGGCTATAAAGGCGTGATTGGAAGCAAGACTATGTGATTTCATTTGGCGGTGATATCTCCAGTAAACGTGATAGATTGCCAATCTGATGCATGCAATCCTCGGATTGGCAATCCATTGTGTGCACTGGCTATTAAATGAAAGAGATAATTGTACATTGTGATATATAGCATAAATAAATAGCTGTTTTTGGAAAATATCGTATTAGTTTTCTTTAGCATACCTACATACTTACTTACTAAAACAATGTAGATATTACATATCTAGAATGGTATACGTATGCATTATTTAGCAGTTGTCATTTTTTAACACCTTTAAGACAGTTTTGGGTCTAACGAAGTTCTGTAACATCGTAATAAACCGTTGAAAGAATAAATCCACAGACATTGTTATCCTCTAAAATAATTTTCTTCGTAGAATCAAACTAAATAGTGACACCAACAAATCTCAACCTCAAAGAGCATTATGGATGTGCAAGAAGGCTGACATACAAGAAATTACTGACTGTAATCTGAGGACTCTTTCCAAAAAAGGAGCATCCTGCATGGAGATAGGAACACATACTAGACTGAGCTCAAGAAGATACTAGAGTCTGCAAGACAAATATTTGTTTCGCAGAAAATAATTAAAAGAAATCCAGATCCTATCTACTACAGCAGGGAGAGACGTAATCAAACTCTTGAAGAAACGTCATAGAGCTTACAAAACTCTAAAAATGTAGGAGAATACAGAGCCTGATGTACGAACTAAATCTAGCCCATTTACAATTAACATACCGTTTACAAAAATGGTCCAAGCAGCAACCTGCTAAATTACAGGCCGATCAGCAGCACCGCAATAACGTTCAAAGTGTTTGAACTACTGAAACCAACTACATCCGTACAGTGCTCGGCTTGGAAAAAAAGAGGTGGCGGTATGGTATGTGTTCATCGCATAGCTATAGGTACCTATATAAGTACCAGGATTTTTACACGTAAAATCACACGTTTCGCATTTCTCCCTCGCTAGTCGCTGGGCTTCCGTTTCTTTCTAGGTGGTTCACTTGACGAGACCCTCCCCCCTGCTAACCAATTTTGCATCATATCCATTAGACTATTTTTGAGATGTATCCTACTCGGCAAATGGAAAACATGGACACAAATGGACTTTTGAGAGATGGCGTTATAGGTTTTTAAGTTCTTAGAGGAGACGGTATGGATTTTAAAATCTCGAGAAGTGCCGGTATGCCATACCCTCGCATACCGTCCCAATTCGAGCACTGCATCCGCTTGGTCCAAAGCAGACTGGTTATTCAAAAACCAGCACGAGTTCCCAAAAGGGTTTTCGTGTGAATCCTCACTAGCCTGCTTCACAAAAGAACTTGCAGAAGAGCTGGGCAAAGAAGGACAAGTAGAAGCAATTTCGCTAGATATCTCAATGCAATTGGCGTGGTCCCCCAAAAGATGCTCATTGAAATTTGTATTATGTTGTTTAAAAACATACTCTATTAACAACTGGCCCGGTGGCACTGGTCTCTTGGCGTCGGTGAATGATAGGGTGATGATGAACCTAACAGGGAAGAGAGGAAACCCCGTGCTGGCAAGTAACCTACTCCTGTTGAAAAGCACCAAGGGGATCACCGCTTCACGTCCCTTCCGACTGAAGGTACAACTCGAACAGCATTGTATTCCTCCACTAATCTGTCGAGAGGTTGATTGCAAGGAGAGTGAAGCTGCTGCACTAGCTTCAAACCCTTCAACCTCTCTCCCAAATAGAAATGGACCTTGGGATGAATGGTCACACATCCGCTTTCGTCCATCGCAATTTTGCTTAGCTTCGGTGATCTCACGAGAACCGGCGTATCCAACAAGCCAAACCGTTCAGTCTCATTAAAAAGTTTGCCAGCATGGGATGACACAAATCCGATACTTTCGCTACTTAAAACTTGAGGCCGACATAAGTGCGGTAATTTGTTAGGAAAATTTAGGGATTTGGGGATTTCGTTAAGATCTGCTGAGGTGGCACGCTCGGCCAATTTTGTTGGAGATCTCAGTCGATGTGGCCAGGCTGGGCATGGTCTTGGCAGTGATGCGCAGAATGAATCTTTCTGTTTTCATTTGAAGCGTATCCCATACTAGCTCATTTTGGAACTTGGAGAAACTAATTGACATTGCTTTAAATCCTTCGCACCAGTGCCGATAATGGTTCACAGCTTATTGGGCAGCTTTTTTTTAAATGTTGTTTTGAATGCTTTGAATGTGATCAATCTGCTATTTGGTAGATGGGTCCAAACCTTAGTTTTTGGAAGGCAGCTGTGCAAGTTCCTCGTTGTAAAATGAAGCTTTTGTTAAAGTCATGGCCAAGTGATAAATGGGCAGTTTTATCAACTAATTAAGTACTAATCTTTCAGCAAATGAGGTAAACACCAAGTAGTTTATATGTATATTCAGTTTTATTCTTACAAGTTATATGACTAATTTAATATAACATTAGGTATTTCCTTTGGCTATTTCTGCTAAGCAATACTGCTACGTTCACCAAATAAAGTAGCTGGTGTGCCACTCATATTGATATTCACCGTCACGGTCGATCCGAGCTTCGGTCCTTTCAGAAACAAAAAATAACCGTGCACACACGATGGCAGCATCACAGCTTGACGAAAACAATCGCTAGTCTCAGTTTAAATCAATGCGTACATCACCATAAGAAACCCTTTATAGTCCTGACTTGTGTTTCAACTCCCAATTTTTCATCCAATTTAATTGGCACAGTTTTCTGCTACTCATGCTGCAACAGTTATAATTATAGAAACTGAAAGTGTGTTAAATAAAGTGGATGGAAAATAAGGCCATGTAAACCGGCCTTAAGAAAAGCAAAAATGACATCATCGCACAATAATTGCTATGGTCATGCACGTACAAACTTGTTAAACGTAAATATTCTAGTTCACAGTCAGCTCTGTTGGTAAACCTCTGAAAAAAACACAGAAAGTTAATCTCTGTTCGAGTCGGGCAGAAAACGTACATTCTGGTTGACTTTGGTCCTAAGGCTGCGTCTGTGACTAAGGGCCAGTTTTTCAGGGGCCCGTTAAATACCTGACGGTCCGTTAACTTGTTATTACCATGGCAACACCAAATCAGAAGTCTTGATTCTTTTGCTAACGGACCGTTAATATTTAACGGCCCACTGAAAAACTGGCCCTAAGACAGTTTGTGACACAGCTGACAATAAACCAAACCAAACCACTACGGTGGAGAAGCGACACGGGCAAGATATGCACGCTCACGGAAGTAAAAACCACGTTAGTAGTCGAGTGCTCTTACACATCTTTTCTGTTTTTCTTCTCATTCATTCACCCGTTACTGGAAGATTTAATCCTGACGACCGATTCTCTCAACTAACTCTACGTCTCATATCTTCACAGAAGTGCAGGTAAAAAGACTTGATTCTACGAGACACGGTAACATTTTATCACAATGAAAAATATAAGAACGGAACAGCCATTCAAAAAATATGTGGTACGAAAATAAATATGTAGAATATTTATGTGTTTTGCTACATAATAGCTGTTGCTGTGAAACCAAAAGTCCGACATTTCCCCTAACCTCCATCCATTACAACACATTTAAACATGTCGATTGGTTGTTACCCTATTAATTCCACAGGACAAGAATGTGACACTCGAGGTTTAGAGACTACCTACTCTTTGCTACATCTTTTGAAATCCTATCTCAACCTTTGATCAATATTACCGACGTAGATAAGCAAACAAAGGATCAATCCATTTAATATCTGCCAATTTTCTAGTGTGCTGGTCCGATATTTTTGCTTTCCTAAATAAGAGTATTCTAGGTTTTAATATACTAGGTAGCAAGTATCTTTCTCTATTGAGTGTAATTTAATTAGCACTTACTAACTAGTGCTAGTATATAGTACAAAGGTAGAAGCAGGCATTAAAAGAAAGAAATCATATTGCTGCTTATTCACACCGGAGCGAAAATGATCAAGGCTTACACATGCATACTCAGTCCAGCTGTAGTACAATGGAACATTCACCACCTACATAAATAACCAACGCGCAGTATTTTATAAGACACGGAACACGAAATACAAATAGCTATATCATGGTCGTTTGAAGAAAATGTTTTACCGTTACATATCATAGGTTCTGATCGGTTCATTTGCCACATTCATTCTTCAGTTCCTGTGTACACTAAACGCTGCTTACAATCAAAGTGTTACAATCACGCAATCTACTGAAAAGTTTTGTTCCATAAAGCTGAGTAATGCATTCTAGTTTTTACATGTTAATATCATTATCAAAATTTCTATGAAAAGTAGGTAGGTAGGGAGGTAGCCCTCTACATAAATTTGAGCATTCTTTGAAAATAAATACCTATTTATCCCATCTATCTGGCAAATTGGCAAATTCAGGTATAGTATAATATGTGGATAATCTACCACTTTTAGTTTGTTGGGTTAACGCTGCCAATGGCTTCAGCTTAGTCCTTATGCGCACATCGGAAACCTATTTTTTGACCAAAATCTGAGGGCAAGTCGGTAGAAAGGCATTGTGCCAATTAATGTGTTGTTGACTATATGTACTGTTTCGTTTGCCACTTTAGCGCACCAAAGTAGTGGTTTTATGAGCCAACCTCGTTTCCACTTCGAAAAGACTGGCAAGTCTCTTCACATGACCACCTCACAGGTTCCAATCCAACGTCAAATCACCATCCATCACCACCGGCGGTCACTAAATACGCACCAGTTCTTGCTTTTCTTCTAAACGTCTTGGCTTTGAGGCTATATCAACCACGGTCGAGTAACGATACCTGATTACTCGTAAATGCCATCGCTGATTGACTCCAACATGTTCCTGTTCTGCTATAACGAGCCTGCACAGCCAAGGAATGCTGCATCAACCGGAACGCGGCATGTAAGAGGACTATGCATGTGGAAGTTGAAAAGGTGAAAGAGCTTCTTTCAAAAGCAATTTTTTGTAATTTTATGCAATGGCACTTACTAAAAGCACAGAGAAGGCTTTTCGGAAAGTTTTTCAAAGCTGGATGCTGTTCTACTGCAGAAAGTACCCGATAAGTATGACATAAATTGGAGGTTGAGTTTAGCTGTCACCAGTCCCTCTGTGATTTCTTAACCAAAGTCTGCCTGAATCCAGCATAGTACTGCTGTTATACGTAAACCGTTTACAGTATGATAGAGAGAAATACCAAATCCAAAATCTTTGGATATCTTATCTCCCTTTGTGTGGTGAATAATAGGTTATGGTTACCTTTTTTAGCATAAAAAAAGGCTACCAAAGCGGAGTCCTACGGTACTTTCAAAAGTAGCTTTTTCACTTCACTCTTTCAAACTGTCGTGCTTCCCACACAAAACGGCCGGCTATCCTGGTAGTTGCCAAAACTTGGCTAGAGCGCTCCATCAGCTGGGAGCGACCAGCTCGACGAGAAACCACGTGTACAACTTCTCGAACTTGACGTCTTTCCGGTTGTACCGCAAACTGTTGAGCCCGTCCGTCTTAAACCTCTTCTGCCCAGTGTTGAGGTACTGGTACCGTTTCGGGTTGGGCTTCTCCTTCTTATGCGTCAGCATCTTGTAGCGCGCGATGTTGACCGGATACCGCGATATGTGGAAGCCAAAGTATTTCACACGGTTGGACATGTCGTCGTCTTCGCCGCCCCACCCCCAGAACATGTTGCTGAACCCGTTGACGGCTTGGAACTGTCCCCGCGTCAGGGCGCTGACCCCGCCGAACAAATCGCCGTACGGGAGCTTGTAGCGGAAGACGTCCACCGCTACCGACATGTGCCGCGGCTGTTCCGGACACGTGTACAAGTTCCGGTCGTCCTCCGGCACCAGGTCGACGTCGTGGAACACGAAACAGTCGAACTCGTACAGCTTGGACGCCTCAACAAAGCCGATGTTCATCAACATCGCGCGATTGAACGGGCCCGTGCCGAACTGCTCCACGACGAAGATGCCGTAGTCGATCTGCTGCCGCTGCAGCAACGGGTGCAGGTTGGCGAGAAAGACGCGCAGATGAGGCTCCCGATCGCGGTACGATACGATGATGGCCACCCGGTCGCGGGCCTGGCACTCTTTCGGCCGGTAACGACCGCCGGCTTCCAGTGTCGGGAAGCGTTTCTCGAGCTCCACCATGGACGGAGCGTTCTTGGCCACCTGTAACAAACACGGGCTACACGTTACAACTATTCACTAATACGTTCTACGGAAAAACTACTATCAACTCAAAAATGGCAGCCTGGACTGCCAGGCCAATGTTACTTATCTTGTATCAGCTGTTTTTCTGTATACTTCGATGGCAGCTATGTTAATACACAGGGAATTGCCAAATTGGGCTTTTTACAAACAAAATGGGTCAGAAATACGTTTGGTGACCTAGAATTAGTTAATACGGAAGCCTGTGTCAACTTGGCTGAAACGTCCAGATATCGTAAGGGCCATGTTGGGGCCCAAATTCTCTTCAAATATAGCGCGTCACCAAATAGACACCACGCCAGCCCCCTTTGTTTTTCACGAGATTTTTAGCACTTTTTCATTCGTACATGGTTTCGAGTGAGAGTCGAGAGACCTGTAGGTACTTGGGATCAAAGCCGGGGTCCCGTCATTGCATACCTTGATCGGGCCCTCCAAGTCGGGCGGTATCGGCGGACAGAGCGGTCGGCCCGCCAACGGCACAGACGCGTTGGTCGGGTACGAGAGCAGCGAAACGTTCGCGGCCAACGACGTCGTTGCGTTGACCGGCGGTTCCGTCGCCGACTCGTTGAAGATGAGGCCGCGGGCGCGCGGATGAAGCGGCTTGTTGTTCCACAGCTGCGTGGTGTTGATGCCGAACAGCGAGTCCAGCTGCTTGGTCTCGTAGATGGTGCTGAAGGTGTACTGCAGGGCGGCCAACACGAGCACGACGGCCACGAGCAGCTTGAAGGCGTGTGTGCCGAGCCAGGTGGTCGGCAGAGGCATGTCGGGGAAGGGAGGCGGAGCTAGCCAGCCGCACTCGCCCAGCCAGGCGCACTCTCTGCAAACAACGGAAGCACGCGCGTCAGGCAAACGGCAGAACGTTGCACCGGTTTAGAGATGCTGACAAACAAAGCTTTTCTTTTTCTGTACTTTACTCAGGTCTATCTCCTAATCTTACCACAAAATTTAAAAAAAAAATGTGAAAACTAAGTTTGAATGCTAAGAAATCCATTAAAATTTTCCCAACGTTTCGTAAGCTGTGCTGTTTTCTTCTACAGAAAAGCCGAAGCGTTTTATCTCTGAATAAGTAGGCAACATAGTTCACAAAACACTTCAAAAGTTTTAGTGGACTTCTTAGCAATCACCCTGTTCGTAGTATTTTTGTTTTTCTTCCCCTTTCAAATGAACAATAACACGAAGCCAGTTAAAGTCTCAAGGCAACAACCACGTTTGGTGTCTCCGACAAATACAGTTCGACTGCAACAACTAAAATAAATTAAACATCAGGTCGGTCTTTTCGACAGCTTGTTCGCAGGGATTTTCCTCCCATAGTCGCCACTCAAGATAACCGGCAGCCAAGCCTATTCAGTAGTACAAAAATGTTATGTTAAAAAATTGTCTGCTGAATGCCAATAGCTCCAACGGAATATTGTTTTGAGAGTAACTGGTGTGGCACAAAAAATGCAAGTAAAGATGCTGGCATTGGCAAACAAAAACTGAACACACACGTTGGCTGTGGAAATTTGTGTAACCAGATTTGTTGAGGCTGAGAAACTGCATGAATAACAGAGGAGAGGTAGGCAAAACTTTGAGTCAGTGCAAATAGATTTGCTTAAAGCTTTGTCTTTAGAAACTTGGTTGATGATTGAGGGCTTGTCTAAACTTTTATTAAGGCTTACCTTCAAAGTCAGTTCTCAGTTTTTACTGTTCTTTCCCATTTTCGCTAAGGGAATGATAACAGACTGAATTGAATTGTAAATAATTGCTCTCACTCTTTAGCGTCAGCTTCCTTAATCTCGTAATGCTTCTTAAATAAACAATAGTAAAGAAGGCTTAAGCCTTTTGTCACAAGGAAACAATTTAGATTATACATTCTCTTTAAGTTTTAGTTATAAGGAACTTTTTTTAATTCTCTTAATTTTTTATACAAAAAACTACCGGACCAATTTCCCCCCAAAACCATGCAGTTCTATTCTCGAACGGTTTGCAGAGAAGTAGAAGTTTCAGGTCAAGAGAACCAAAGGTTCGAAACCGTATCAACCCTGAAAGAACCTTCCGTTTGGGACGGTTCTAAAAAATTAAATAAACATAAATCGCAACAGGGCGTCCTTTCGCTATTTAAGCAGCGAAATGTTGCTTTCACCATCAGTCGCGTGAGCCTGAAGATGTCCACGCTATCGCGGACGAAACGCAGTCTTTCGACAAGCCCATGTGCAGGCTCACAAGACATTCAAAACAGCAAACACCAACCACAACACATTCAACTAACATCCACGCAAGTCTCAAACTCTCCATACAGAGAAAGTTCCATATGAGCTGTGTGCGTCGCTGTGCGTCGCTCGCTCGGTTATTTTCTGAGCGAACTGTGATTCAACTGTTACGACTTAAAATTGAGAAAAAAACAACACGCAGCCGAAATGCGGACGCGTCTGCAGAAAGCAGAATCCAAAGAGGTGAATTATGAGGCGTCGGAAATTTCTCTTCAAGCTAACTCGCGGTTAGTTTTAACAAAGATGCATAGCGAGGTAAACTACCCGGCTCTATGAACGTACTTCCAACAGCTAAACATTTGTAGTAAAATTGACTTCCAACGACAAAATTCCATTCTACAATACCATGACAACGATTCGATAAGGTGTTTCTCTAAGTGCATGTGCCATTTATAGCCACCTATGCCGTTTTTATCAGCCATGGAGTAGATTAACATCACTGGAGCGTTGAAAACCTTTCGTTACGCTAAATCGGCGCGTTGCCGGTACCGAGATCAAGTGACTTCAAAGAATCGAGTAAATAAATTAGAACACGTGGCTTTTTTGGCGTTTGGCGACGCATTGTACTGACAGTTGGCGCCGTGAAACTGGTCTATTGGCATCGGTGAATGAAAGGGTGACAATGAGGGTGATGGTTAAGGTGATTCTAGCTTGGATAGTATTTTTTCTAGCGTGGATAAAAACACGTTCGGAATGTGTTCAAAGATCCATTTGTAACTGTGGAAAAAT
>QKMV01001121.1:0-17544 GCA_003287335.1 Lednia tumana
TAGTATTATTATTATTTAGGTTTGCAAGACACATTACGCTCATCCTACAACGCGTCCAAGAATAGCGTTACGGCTAAGCCCATGACTAGTTACAATGTAGCGCTTCAAGAGAAGATGTTTTATTCGAATTTTATATCCTTTCTTTTCGCCGTATTGCTCATTTTGAAGACCTGGAATAAAACCCGGGAAAAACGTCCATGAGAAAACTGTGCGGCGTAGTTCATTTTTTCGTTACAAAACTCTTTTGTTTTACTGTGATAGATTGTCGGAACGTTTTGGTCAGGAAAAGATAGCAAAAATATGACTGAACTCTTGACGAAATCCTGAGCCGCAAGGACCCACATTCATTGTAATTTATGAGCAGCCATGGTTCCCGAGTAGTGTTCGCCTAGCGGTCGCTTCGGTAATGGCCCATGCCAGAAGGGCGGTATACCAATATGCGGCTGTCCCCCGGAAATACTCCATTATCGTTTAGATTGATTAAACGTCCACCTCTTCAAGGAGGTCCTAAAGAGATTGATATATCAATAAGAGATTGATGAAGCTTTCAGAATAGTTAGCGAAACGTTGGCAGTTTAGTTTCAGTTAAGTTTTCAGCATTTTAACCCAGTTATTAACAGTTTTTTTAAAAAGATTGATATATCCTTTGGATGGCGGCAGCGGTTGCCGCTGTACAATTATCTTGTACCTATATGCTCAAAACGTGTGCGTATGGTCGAGCCGGCATTACCTCTGCAATGTCGGAACCTTGATATACGAGCTCATACATAAATCGTATTGAATGGGTTAAATCAGGGGATGGTGTGAGAGTTAGGGTGACATTTTCTTCCCCCACGGTAAACTTGGTGACATCGCTTCTCGCGGCTTTCGTTTGATGGCCGTGCCGCGGACTAAAATGCTCTCCACTCTTGCTGAAAAGAGAGTACGTAGGTAACCGTTGTGGTGATATGATATTCGATTCGCGCTATTCATTGGTGCAGCCTTTAAGCTTTCCGTTTTGGAAAAAGAGACGGCCGAGACAAAATAATGTGTGCAGGGGATGGTTCCTGTGCTTTTAAGGAACGTGTCACCTTAGAAATATAAAAATTTACAAGGATGCTTCGGGAAAATTATGTTTCGTTCGTGGATAAAAGAACTCGAAATCAAACTACCTTAAAAATGCATGCTCTTTCTTTTTCAATGTTTGAGTTTAGCAATTCTTAATTGAGACTTAGTGGGTTTTTGAGTCTCCTTTGCGTTTTCGTTAACAATAGATATGCACTTTGATTGGTCGACATCCTGGGAAGGGTTAGGTACTTATCATGCTAATTGCCAGAGATCAAAGCAAACCGCTCCGATATCTTACAAAGTGGTAGTAGGCTCAATAGAATTTGCATGCATTACGTACATCAAATATTCTATGCGTGTTCGGTTTCTTTGATTAAGTTCTTTCGGAAGTACTGTCTAACTATCATCAATAATACACTACATTTAGTAAGGATTCTATTAAATGATAACATTGAGAGCTGATTTGCGATATTTAGTTAATTTGTCTTTCCTGGGCCAATTTTACGGTAAAGAAAAACACAAACAAATGTTTTGTCGGCTGGTTATAGCTGGGTATCACCTAACACATCATGAATACCAAATACGCGTGGTTATATTTCTATGCATTTTTGTTGGCTTATTAATTATTATTGTGAATGCAATTTGTAACTCTTTCATAACATTGCGTATGTCTCGCACACATAATTCTGTCGAACGTATTGCCTCTAAAACGTTTCTTGGAAATTGGAAACTTAGTCACATAAATTTTCATTGTGTTTAATATAAAATTTCGGTAGGTACAAACCGCTATCAAGAGCTCAGCCTGCTCTTTCTGGCTAACATAATTTTGCGGTTCCTGACCGATTAAATTACTATAATTACTTTCTTCAAGTTATCATCCTCGTTACTCTGTGTAAGGCCTTGTTAACCCTTCATTTCCAAGAAGGCTTGGTTCACACAGTCTTCTATAATACCCCATTTTGCTATTTTGCTTCCTTGCCTATGGCTTGCTAAAAAAAAACGTAAGTTTGTCTCACGAATTTATCGTTGGGACTTTATGTTGGTCCATCCAACGTCCATGTAGAAAATGAGTCGTCTTCCGGCATAATTTCACGAAGATGAATAATCGTTCATATGTGCCCGCCCTGCCGACGATCATGCCGAATGATTGTTCAAATAGATAGGCGCGACATTAGACGCGGCATTGAATTTTGACAGCTTTTCCATTCATAATTTCTTACGGTCTCATACTGGACTCTGGAGCCCAACTTATTCCACTCTTAGTTCATTAGTTGATGCTTTTTTATGACACCAATTAGCAGCCTTCTCATCTGCCATCAAACTAGTTGCAGTATGACTGGTATGTATACATAATATCGTCTTGCAGTCGGTACATGGTGTGGTCGGGAACACATTTGATATAAGATATTGAAACTGGCTTCATCTAATTTCATATGGACAATATGGGCAACATGAATGTCGAGTAGAATAATATGTTCCTCATAAATTGTACAGTTGTAAAAGGTAGAGCTTAAGTAACGCTGTAGCTAAATGTGTGAGTTTGCATTTATGATTAGTGACTTGGACAGTTGTAATTGTTGGTTGATAAATCACGGGCATTTTGTCCTCTGAACTCTTCCTATGTTTGACCAATGACGGTGCAGAATTCTTCCATCTTTTCAGTGTGCCTGTTCAATCTGATGCCAGTCACTCATCTAGATCAAGATTTGAAATCTTCAACTTTTTTTGACACGATCCCTGATATTCTGACGCCGCTGGACATTGGTGGTTTCGTTCTCACTCTCTCAGTCGATACAAAGTCTACTCCATTTAAATATCGTCGAAGCTTATTGTATTTATTAAAAACGTCATCTTATGCTTGTCAATCAGTAACGAAATTTTAATCGAACGTTGCGAAAATTTGGTCTTTGGTTCCGACGATTTGCCATGGCCTTTTTTGTCCGGATGTAAGATATCACAAGACACTCTCCACGCCCATCTCGCTGTAAAATTTGTAACGATTCAGTCAACAACGAAATATTTTTTATATTTTGGTACTTTACCAAACGTTGCATGTAGAGAGCGTCTGCAGTTCATGTTAGAACTCAGAATACTGAATAGATGATAATTCGTGTGGCCAGATTAAGAGCCGCTTTCTGTACTGTGCTATATGATGCATTAGCTGTTATAGCTGCAGTTAACGATGGTCATCAGCCGCTATGTAGTTGAAGCATGAGTCGGCAATGAGAGTAATTCTCCTCACAGTTGGAATCACAACAGCTTGTCATGGTGCCAACATAACAACAACACTGATAATTGATAACACACGCACACAAATAGGCACACAATCGTTGATGACGCGGATAACGGGGCTGGCTTCATGTCGATCTGCCCTGGCCCTGCATTGATTGGAATTACCGATCCTATTGTGGCGTCGATCGTATTGACCGGAACTGATCGGAAATATACTTCGATGAAGAAAAAGACGACATATTTACAAACCATGGTAATATGTTTCTTTTATTATAGGTATACCGAAGGAAAAAACGTAGACGTTTTTGGTAGGATATCGTGGCTGGTGGTCCGTGCGAAATTCATCTTAGTGCTGTTCGATGTTTCGAAATTGACGTGAATTTGGGTTGAAAATGATTTTTTCGGGGAAAAAATACAACTTTTTATGATTTCTTAGTGCTGACATGCAATATTCAATTTTGAATCGCGCATCTTTTCCGTTACACCTTCAATTGCCTTTTTTGTGATAATGTTGGCAATAAATTTCCAAGCAATCCTCGCAATCTCCGCGTCTGAAAATATCAAATAACCACAGTCTTCTGTGAACAGAAATATAATCGCCATCTTTTTTCATCCATCTGTTGACTTTGCTTTAAATTAATTCAAGTCGGCTTTTTAGATTTGATTTCCCTCGGCGTTTGATAGATTCGTTTCTTGAAACTGATTCAATTAGAGTCGTGGGTGTAAAGGATAATTGCAATTTGAGATTACCTTCCTCGGGTGCTGGGTGGAAATTGGCGTGTTCTTATGCCGTGCTTTAGTTCGCTTCGTGAGGTTTCAGCGTGAATCACATTTCACTTGCAGCTGCCTCTTTCTATTTTGCTAACAAGTCACACAATATACTACCACCAAGTAATTCCTGGATGATGGCCGTGGACGACTCCTGGCATTGCAACTTGCAATGATGTAATTATGTAATTAAGTGAAGAGTTAAATAACTGATTACGAGTAGGTATCACTTCATTTTGTATTGAAGCGAACATGGAAACCATATTGCATACCTTATCACACGCGCTATTGAAAACGCTCATGAGTCTCACACGACTTTGTGGGATGATTTGGCCGAATGCAACGCGAGATTTGAGGTTTATTACACAGTTGTTTAACCCTTTTTTACGATCCAGTTATGGCCTAACTCTGATAGGCGTAGTACTTATATTTTCTAGGTTATGTTCTGCTCACGAATCTGAACTATACCCGCGATGAATATTTCCACAATGGGTAGGTTAAAAGTAGTGCTGTGCTATAGTACCGTATGAATTAGCCGATACTATATTGCAGCTTGGTTTATAATCGCGCTGATTGATCAGTCAATTGCGCCTGATCATATTTCCACGAAGAATGCGTCTGATTCAACCAACACAATGTATATTAGTCTGGGATAAAAATGCTAATAACCGACAGGAGGGCAGGGCGATAAGTATTGGATGTGAACTCAAAAATCAATCATTTTTTCCATCTTCCTCATGGGCTTGATTTCTTAGAACCAAAGCTCGCGCGAAGTCAACACAAAATAATTGATACCGACTTGAAATGGCCACTTTTTATGTGATGCAATTAATAATTTGTGTAGACATGCGCGTGGAAATTAAACGGAAAATTTCTGGCAGATGTTTATTCGCTTGTGAAAATTAATTTCACCGCGACACATCATTTTATGTAGGACCAAAGCGGGAAATAAATTTCAGCTGTCCGCGGCCAGTACAATCTATCCCTCCCTCCAACCATCACGAGTGTCGTCTGGTTTCAAGCGTTCCATTTTCCAACTTATGTATCAACACCCAAAATCAGACACCATAGATAGGCTCGATTAAATTTCACCTATACATATATTTCACTCATGCAAACAAGCCAGCGAATTCAAAATACGTAGATCGCGGTGCGGCCACGGTTGGTTAGGGTTACATTTCCTCGACTCCTCGAGGCAAGACGATGTTTAATGCGAGTGGAATTGGCGCACACTCTTTCATACTCTGACAACATAATAGTAGAGTCGCGGTTCTCGTGGACAGCTAAACCGCAGCGAGTAGGAGGGTGGGTTGGGCCGCCGTGGCGCGGCGTTGTACATGGGATCTCCGAGCTCTCATCTGCTTGCTTGCCTGCCTGCCTGACTGACTGCCTGCCTGCCTGACTGCCCGCTATCATCTGAACCCCAACGCAAACAAGTCTTGCCATTTATTTCTACTTGGATTTTAAGGTTGTTGCCATCATGTGTTACTACACGAAAGTCTTGTGTATGATATAGCGCACTTGCAGAGATCGATCCGTGGTGTACAGAGGTACGATGATCATCAATGTTCGGGGACGTAATAATCTTGAAAAGCTCGGCACATGCGACTAGCCTACATCACTGCCCAGCTAAATAAAAATACGCTTTGTCAAAACCTCTTTCTTTATAAGGATCAAACACTCACTTCTGCTTTGTACTTTGCTCGTAAAGGTGCTGTTACGCGCTAATTGAAAATTTTCTTATGCACTTGAATGCATCATTTTAGTCTGAATTAGCATTCAAAAACATTTTTGGGAAATTCTGTGAATTTTTAAAAATCATAGAAGATTTTGGTTGGCGCGTGCGGCGACTCGATCGACGCGAGAATAGCACAAGATAATGCGAAAAATGAGACACATAGCGGCAGTAATCCGCTCATTTTGTCTAAAAGAATGCACTAATTCAAAAACCAATTGTGTTCCAAGCACAAAAAATATGGGCGAGTATGCCACTGGTCACGTTTTTTTCTAATTATGGGTACTCCTTGGTCCTGTTAGTCGAAAAAGCTCTGCGGCTATTTTCTTATGGGAACTTATTTCCAACGGGAAGTACATCGAAAACGGAAGTTTGTTACTTCATAAATAGGAAGAAAAATTACAAATACAGGGATCAGTAATTTAGATTTGGGGCAAACTCTCTGACCGACGAACTACATTCCTCTCGTAAATGTACTTAGTTAGCGCGCAGTTTTGGAAAATCCATCATTTTCAATTAGAATTCGTTTGTGCTTTTGTGCTGCTTTGTGCCTCAAAAGCAATCGTTTGTGCTTTTAAACTACACCCTAAAAAACGGAAACAAAAACGGCTCGTTTTGAAAAATCCAAAATTTTCGATAGGATTTTTTTCTCTAAGTAATTTTGTGCTGCACAAGCCAGCACAAACTATGCACAAACGAATGTCCGATGAAAAGTGTGGAGTTTTGTAAACGGAGGGCTCAGCACCGTTTTTGTTTTCGTTTTCCCGTATGTAATTGAAAAGCACAAACGATATTTTTTGCGGTACAAACCAGCACGAACGAAGCACAAACGAATAGTTCTTGAAAAATTGGTTTTTCCAAAACCGCAGGCTCTGCGTGTAGTTAACTCCTCGTTTTTGGTTTCGTTTTATTGGGTGGATTTAAAAAGCTTAAACGATCATTTTTGGTGCTCAAACCACCGTAAACGAATCACCCAAGAATGCCTTTTGAATATTTTGGAATTAACAAGCCCGCGCGGCAACTACGTATAAACGTATTTTACCCACTAGTCACTTAAATTCTGAATTTTGTGAGGGTGGGACTATCAATTTCCGCAATGTCTATCCATAGAGACGGCATCGTGGCTCACCGTCTTTAGCAGTGAGCTTATCCAAAATGTTGACGGTGGTCAGTTCTCATAACCTAGATCACCTTAGACCACTGGCCAGCTTTTGTGTCGGAATATGAGTTCCTTAAGTAATAAATTATGACACGTATATATTACACGAGTGAGCGACCATGATTCGGGTGGCTTCGGCAGTCATCGTGGTGCATCCCTAACAAGTTCCCTGACAAGTTTAGGTGACTGCTCAAGGACGAAAAAAATAATAAATGTGTTAAGCGACTAATTTCTGTTTCACCTGATTATGAAATGACAATGAAAGCATTAACTTTCGATTAACAGATTCGTCTACAGTGTCGAGACTCGTGTATTTTTATCTTTGATGGTAGTAACCAGCAAAATTGTACATCCTTGTTTTAGTAGCGGCTGGTAATTTTTAGCTGTAAACGCAAGATCTTGGCCCAGAAAATGAGTGGTTTGGTGCTTTGTAGTTGTTTCCCTGTGTGATCTCCAGCCATTGCCGCGTAGGTTCGTCCCATTCCACTCACCGGGCGATAGTTTACAAGTATAACGACGTTATTATGGAAGGAAGCTAGCGAGAAAAAAACATACTGCACTTGGTACGCAGTATGAAAAAAAACAAGATCGGAAACTATACGTATACAGTCCAACCTGGAATCGTAAATAAACAAACACATCTACCTAATGCTTGGCTTTGAAACATAATTACTATGCGGATCGGATCGAAAGAATTTTTTGCGGTTGTAGTTTTGCGAATTAAGAATCCAAAATAATTATTAGTTACTTATTCTCATATGCAAGCTTATTTCGAGTCTCGTTAATTGCACTTGCTTTAATTTTTCATGCGGATATTCATATTAAAATTTTAAACATACCTGTACAGATTGGAGGATGCATAGCTTTTGTAGTAATCTATCTGTGAGTACACATGGCATGTCTGCACATTTCCATTTTTATTCATTTTTTTAAGTGGTCGAAAATCTAAATTATTTGCATTTTAGTCAAAGGTTTTCGCCCATACTGCGAAGCTGCTCTTCGAGAATTAACATACTACAATATTAAATACAAGTTTATGTTTTACTTGATAGTTCGTCCAGAATCCACACGAGTCCCGGTTGATATTTGGTCGTTTTTCCTCGGTGGAAAATTATTCATCGAGCTAACCAACAATTTCCCAGATGGCTTCTAGCCGAGGAAATATAGTTATTACGTAGCGAGCGGATGGAATTATGCATAACTATAAGTTATGTAGCTCGTTAAATGAGCTCACTCAGCCGGGGTAGATGCGTTTCAAAGGGTTTGGGCGTGGAACTGTTTTTAGGCGATGCGATCGAGATTCCAGTAGCAAGCAGAGATTCCGATTAAATCTCGTCTCGTTTATCTTAATCTTGATTTCGTGGACTGGTCTGTAATTATAGTTAGGAAACGCAAAGAATGGAGATCACAAGGTGCCGTCGCCAAAGAACTATTTAAAACATACACAACCTTTTTAATAACTTGTGAATGAAAGTTGTTTTTTTGACTCTCGTTAGGAAAAATAAAAAATGAATTAAGAAATGCAAATCTTGTCATGATTAACGTTTTACAGTTTGAAGTGTAATTTCTGTCAGATTTTCTGTATCGCATCATTAAAAGCGTTGACTTGACTGATTAGGGCCCGGGCCCAATAAAGCTGACGATTTTCGTCACAGTATGATGCGAATGATTTAGTTGCTGGTTGATGACACTGGATAAATTTTATCATAGCGTGTCGCTTGCAGCGATCGTTGAGAGTCGAGGCCCCACAGAATTCTGATAGTATCCATGCCTCCAGCCAATATTAATTTCTGTTCGTCCGAATAAATATAAGTAGTGAGTAAGTTTTCGATTCTAATGTACGCCGAGATATATATTATATGCCTCCATATCCATCACTACTCGGTGATGCGCATAAGTCTTTCGTTATGCTCCATTTCCCAGTATATCGACGCAAATTTTGAACCAGCCTATAATCTTAATGATTTTCTTTAAACACCATTCTCGGAAACTATTTCGGTCGATCTATGATTTATTGCAAGTCTGTTATCGTTATAACTATTCCATTTGAAAGTAAACAGCGTATCAAAAGAAATCATGCTCATCTAACGATCGTACCCGAAGCGATCTCAGATTTAAAACGTAGCATTAGACTCTGATGATCGCCTATAATTTCACATTATAATATACTAAGGGGAGAATCTTTTCGTCTATCGTTAATTCTTATTCAAGATTTTTACCGGTCGTCTTGTAGGTAGTAGGTGCATTGCTCTTTGACCCATAGCAAACCATTTGCTCGTTTTTCCGTAGACACGCGAAATGCGTTTTGTTGCTCACGGATCCGCTGACAATCGTGTGGATATCTGGGCGTCCATTGTTATTGATTTTAAGACGTTTATTGTCAGCTTCTTAAAGGTAAAACGTAAATCGTAATTTATCTAATTGCTTTGCCTCCATACATCGTGCGATGTTTTCAATTTAAATCAATGGGTGGAATATTTAATAGCATAAACACGTGCAACTTGAAAACTTCCTCAACACACACCTACTTCGTCATAAAATAAAATAAAATAAAATAAAATGCAAATAAAAATCGTTTGTTTAATTGAAAGAACTCATGTTCAAGTGGGATATCTTTTCCCCGCTGACTAATAAACTATGTGCATTTCATATGGAGACAACAATGGTGGACGCAACTATTCATATCCTTGTTTCTTTTATGAAAAACGCCACGTTATAAAGCCACGCCATAACTTATTTGAATGCCAAGCTATGTTCCAACTTGCAAGTTCAAACCCCAAACGCTAACGGGCAAACTGGTAAGGGTTCTGATACAACAGCACGGTAATACCACACAAACACAACATGACATCTTCAGCTGGCAGCTCCACTGCACACATCTGTACGAGTATTATTAGTAAGTCATTGTAATCAGTTAAAGCATAATTGTTGCATTCGGTGCATTTGTTCCCTCTTTATTATTGTGACCGCTAAAAGATGTGCTCGTGCTTCTTAATTACCTCCTGTCATTGTGCTTGTGAATTATAGTGTGGATGGTTCGTACTTTGTAGTGACATTTGGTGCAGAACTGCTGGAAACCGCTGCTGCGCCCTTTACAAAGCCCTAATGAAGTGGCTCATGCGATTCGAACACGGGGTATAATCGTGACTGAGCTCGCATGGAAAACTGGATTAAAATATACTTTGTAAGAGCATGGGAGAAAAGAACGTCATTTGAGGATTTAGGATTATCTAAACAAAAAAATAAAAAATTGGAAAAGTGAGAATTTGCAATGGAAATCACGTATGAATGCCAAAAATACTGGCTCTTATTTAATTTCTATTCTATTTTTATGACTTTGGTACATTGTTAATTGATGCGTTAATATCATGAACTGCGTGCCATTTGGCACCGGTGCTAATTTCGAGCGGGGCAATTTAAGGGTCATTGGTCTTGTTGACGAGGAACTACTCGCTTGGACAAACCTACCAAACTTTCGGATCTTCAATAAATAATGCCCCGAAGGCATGGAATTAAAATACTGAAATTCAGAATTAATTTTTAATTAATCACAGAATTTAGTACAAGCTATTATAATGCTAACAAGAAATGTTGACAGCGACAAAGTCGACCAGCTCTGTTCACGACGGTTGAAGGCTTGGATTTAATAAATTTCACATTACCAATGTGACGACAACTATATAAAATTTAAATTCCTCCTGTTTATTTCAAGAAGAAATACGCGAATTCCACATACAGATATCAGATAGTTAAAATTTTTCTTGTGGAGACTTACAGTGAGAGAGCATACTGCGTTTCACCCACTAAATTGGCTTTTAAGCCATACCTTCCTGTGTTAATTGCCACCATCGATCCTGGCGAAAAAGTATGCTCTCCCAATACATAGGGTGTAGTGATAGACCGTGTTTCAGACACATTTTCTTGGGTCTCCGTTGTAGTCAAGATCCTATTTTATATAGTACCTCTGTGGCAAAGATCTAATTTAGATGCTTCGCGTTTTGTCTCGAAAGTAGCACCAAACGGTAACTAGCCGACTGAAGCTGCACGAAAAAAAGACTGATTAATTGATAACTTCAAGCAGATATAACACATACCTAGACTAGATGGGCATTGATAAACACATTCAAAAGATTCAGTTGAAGATAATTGGGTTCAGAAAAGAAGTCCGCCATGTGTAAGTTTATCACGTGGCCTTTTTTCTGTCAATATTTATGTGAGCTGCAAAAGTACAAACACATACCTCACGGAAATTCTTGTCGCATAGCATATGGCATGGTTTGGCGTTATTGTTTCTGTCGTAAGCATGCTAGGTGCCTACTCCTTGTGGCATCCATACAATACTTTCGGGGCAATTCAATGCTGAAGTGCGGCGATCCACGCGAATTGCAGAAAATACGAAAGTGGATGGGTTCATCGTGGCTCCCAAAAGAAGATGACTTGGCGCGTTATAAAAGTCGAGTTATTTAACGTCTTCGTACTTAAGAATTTCAATTTTAGAAGATAGATATTTTATTTCTAAGTACCTCTTTGGTTTCATTGTCGGGAAGTATATGTAGCAAGCTGTATATCTTTTGTATGGGTAGTCATGTATTCATTGAACGTCTGCTTATATTGTGTCTGAATCGGAATCGATTTGCTACATGTTTGGAACCACTAACGATTTCGATTCGCTTCTTGATCTTGAGTCCGGAACTTCGACAATTCATTGGAGCTAAAATCATCATCGAATGTATTTCTCTTTCATTCCATCATCTTTCAAGTTTGCAATTGCCAAGCATACAGTTGTAGCAAAGTTGTAGTTCTAACTCTACCTTCTGATCCTCGATTTGCTACGGGCAGCTTTACATGATAGTTTATGCTATCTTTTCTGTGAGTCCACCGAGTTTTCACTGCAGGATTGCAGGAGGCACAAACGTGAGCGTGAAAGTCTTTTACTTATAGGCGATCTCATTTCACGGGGGATTTGAAAAATTCAATTTATTTTAATGTTCCTTTTTCCGATGTTGTTTCTTTCCAACTCTAGCCAAGAATTGCACAAATTGGTGACAACGACCGTTTTTTTCTTAAATGAATCCGACATCAAAGACGCTTGTGCAAATTCACGAAAAATGAGCTATTACATACTGTGCTTTTCTAATTCTTAAAGTATTTCGATATAAAATAGCGAATGTTTTTATAGCAATCTCAATGTCACGGTGATTAGGGACATATAACGAGTTGTGATGGGTATTTGTCGACCAGTGTTCTCTTGGACAGAAAGACAATCGTATCAGAAAAAGTAGTACTGCACTCGCCGCTGCCACTGCCCTTACTGCTCTGCCTTGCTTCTGCAATATGTGCAATAATACGTCATTTCTATGCAGTGTAAAGTTACCAGACATTGTTATGTCGAACATTCATGGCTAACGAGACTCGATGCGATGATTTATTGTCGACGTTTTTGCAGACATGTTTATATCTAAGTACAACTGTGATTGCTCTTGGTACCTACCTATCCTGTCCTATACTATACCCAAGACGCATAGCCTTGTATGTTCGATTGGGTCGAGAGATGGACGCTCAAAGGACTTTTTGATCGGTTTTCTAATGTTTCTTGGAGAAGTGCGGTGATAAAAAGTCCACCTCACTCAGCCAGGACTCAACCATTGCGGCTTGCATGCGCAAGAATGACTTTGTCATTAAAGTTTTAACGGGTTACCCATGTGTAGTCTATCGTGCAACCCAGCCGTGTGTCTATCTTCAGTTGAAAGTTCAAGAACATGCAGATTTACTATTTCTCGCGTCTATTCTGAGCAGCGCTTGATGATCAATATTTTTCAAACCATGTACCTTAAAATTAAAGTATAATACCTACATATATATTTGTTTGACAAATATTGTTCGGTGCTTCATGAAAGTGTTTGTTACACATATGAATCTGGATGTTTGTGAATTTACATGTGCGATTTATAGCACCACCTTGCACACGCAATGTTTGATGTCTAGTTGGAGTTTGCATAAATTGCAAAAGCTATATCGATATTATCTGGTTATACTTTCCTAAAGTCGAATACAAGTGGAGTATGATAATAAAACGCAAAACTGGTCCATTTGTCATCATACTCATATGGCGTTGACAAGACGATCTCCAGCTGGGAATGGGATGCAATTGCGATGCAACCCCACACGTACTTATTTATAGCTACAGCCTCTCGATTACGTATCAATTTAACCATTCACATCACACACTGCTCTGCTTAAGAACATAATCTGTACACCATTCGTTAAGTTGAATTAATTATTAAGATGTAATGTAAGGCCTAATTACTATCATTGCATGTTAAATGCGTTTCATTTTATAGATTGCATGCATATTGTAGTTGCAATAGGCGTTGGCTTCCCTTTATGAATAGTAAGTTATAAAATTACTGGTTAAATATTAGCTACATATCGATGAATTAAGCTGCTAATGAAGGTATGAATTAATTATAACGAGTGTAAACAGAATAATTTACGTACTCTTTATCTAATTGCGTATGCAATGCTATTCAGGAAGTGCGCACAGTAGCTATACTCAAAACAAGCATTTCATTTAATAAATGCTGTAAATTAATTTTGGTTACGCTTATTACGCTTATTATTCTTTGGTTTCGGAAGAGAAGAATGTTCCGACGTTTTGAAAAAAGCTAAATGATTGTATCCAAAAATTATTTAGCATTTCAAAAAAATTGTGAACTAAACTGGGTCAAACTGCTGAGAAGTCCACGAATAAATTTCCAACGTTTCGCGAACTGTTCTGTAAGTTTCATCAGGGGCTTCTTAGAAGTTTTACCCAGTTTTTTAAGCAGTTTTTTTGAAAACTTATAAGATTAGGAAGTAGACTTGTGTGTAAAGAAATGTATAACACTAAGCATTTTTTTATTTTTTATTTTACCAATAAATTTTTATACAAAGAATCGTCAAATATCAGATATGTATGTAGTACACAGAAATACAAAATGTGCAAGCCTCGAAATGGCAAGAGCATTGAAAGCATCAAGTAGTACATACATTTATACCAATTTGTTATTCGAGACAATGCTTTTGATAGAGCTTTGAAATACAATTATTTTGCACAGTTTGAAAGCAATCAGTAAGCAGCTAGTAAATTGAAGCATTAAATACCTCCTGCGTCGGCATTGACACAAAACGTGATGCACACAAGTGGGGAACATAATCGAATCATTGCCATCCGGAATTCACGCGCGCGACATTTGAGAAATGATCGGCGACCTATTGCATGTTAGCTAGAGTTGAAAGAATGTTCATCGCTTTGTGGGGAGAAAATGAGCCACTTGAGCAGTGCATTTGTCACGAAACTCGCGGGTTGAAACTCCCAGGTCTAAAAGCAATCAATTGCCGCGCCGCGCAGAGCGACTGAATGTGCTATGCCATCCCCATTTTCCCCCGTGGCATGTGTGAATACCTAAGTAGGCTGAATTACTCCACACTCCACAGTGATGATTGTGAAAACATCTGAATTAAGTTATTGCAGCAATTTTTTCATAAATCAATTTTTATTATTTAATTCCACAACTGGTTTTATATATAGTTTGGTTTGGACCATTTTTTGTGAGCATGGTTAATGCAACTTAATTAATTTGTAGAAGTTTTTGTCGCGGATGATTTTTTTTGGAACATTCCAGTTACGGACCGTTATTTTAATTTCTTGAGGAAAAATACAAGTTTGAGTTAAAAAATTGCCAGTTTTTCTGGACCCGTAATAAGCTCGTTTAATAGTTGGTTCACGCAGTTAATCAGATTCAGATGTGTATCAATGCTAATATTGTCTGGTTTGATACGTGGTATAGGCGGACAGCCACTAACTAGCCAGGGTGCGGTAATAAATGCTGATCAAACCCTCGGGGTTCAAACAATCTGCATCTGGTTTTAATATATATTCACATATGTAGGTATAACGTACATACTACAGCCTCTTATGGGCGCTGCATAGATTGAATATTTATCAGAATCAATCGTATTACATGGATGTGATTACGTTCTATCAACATCTTCGGAAAATGCGTAGCAATTACATGGATTAATAACGAGAAAAAAACGCGTGGGCAAATTTGTCTGCTAGAAGCTTGGTGTGGTGAATATTCTTCTTTGAACTGAAGTACTTCCTATAGCATGCGGCGCCCAATGAACAGCTTGTGTCAGGTTCGTCACATTACTTCTGCTTTTAGTTTTCAACACGACGGATGGACGGTTCGTTACACATAATTCGCCATGCTCTTAACTGAGACAACGGGTTGTCTCCTGCATCGCTACGATAGTAAAAAATACTAGTATCTTTGCGTAGTGCAATTATGCATCGAACTGCATTGCTCAGGTGTGTGTCTAATCTAAAATGCACTCGCCTCTGTTTGGTGCCTTTGTTGAACCAAAGTGCGAGCGGCGGTGTGTGATTGACCAAGCATTTTTGTAAAGCTCCATTAGTTCTATTTGTAACTCGTGAAGGTAATCAATGGTGCAGCAATTGCCAACGAGACCTACGCGAAGCTGCACTTAATTAAAATGTTTTACAAAATATATCTCTTACCTGGGAAGGAACGTTTACAAAGTTGTAAGAGAATTGTGTTGAGAAATTTCCCACGTGCTTTCTCAATTCGTCTTGAACAATTTTCACATTTCACTATATTTACCAGACGACGCGTTTCATCTTCACGCTTTGAACAATATTTATGTCCAAGTACAGAAATGTCGAACTCATGTGGCTACTACTTATTTGATATACATAGCTTGTAGTGTACATCTGAGCTGGAGTAGCGACCCATCAAACTGACACTGCAGCTTTTACACTGCACATCAAGCGCAATTAGTCTCTCGTAGCCATGTCTTCCTGCGTTGTAAATAAGTTATTATGGCTCTGCAGGTTACTCACTTTTTTCTGCGCCGCCAATTATATAACATTTAATGCTAATGTTACCTTTGTCTTCTTTTTCGCTTCTTATTGCGGTTGGTTGCTACTAATGTAAGAGTTGAATTTGACATTCATATGATCAGGAATTAGGTTTCTTGCGTACTTGGCACCTTCACTTTTCAATGGTTTCCCCGAAGTTACATGTTCCGATGTCAGGTGAATCATTTGTTTGTCCACATGCCAGTTATCTACTTGACTGGTTCTAAAAAGGGATGAATCCAAAAGTGAAATTTAGTTCAAAGTAAAATAATAGAAACATTATTGTTTTTGCTATGGAAAGTTATATAATATTACCAACGTTCACAGAAATAATACCTTTTGCTTTTTATCAAAAGCAAGGAACACAATGTCATAATTTACGTAGGGCAGGTATTTAACAAATGTATTCGAATTCGTCAAGCATTTATATGAAATACAGACAGTACATAAATGTAACTTGAATACGACTCCAAAAACGCATGACAAGTTCACAGGATAGTACAAATGACTAAACAACCCTTTTTGTTTGTAATAAAAAATGTGCGTATATAGAATAATGCCTATAAAGAATATGGCTGCAATTTGCGAAATTAACCACGTGTAAAATAGCATGTCCGGCGATAGCTCTGCAAGTAGCATATTATGATACGAGTGAGTAAATAATAGCCATGATGTGCAATGTCAGCCGTATCCACGAGCCACCCGGCCCGGTTCCACATGTCGCGACGTCGGTTTCCGTGACACATTGAGCGTTATTAAAACCGACGTCGAGCGTCAGTCGACGTCGGTCTCGAGAGCTATGTCAACAATGCGTGACCAGAGGGCTGACTGCCCCTGCCTCTCTGACATGGCGCTATTTGTTAACTGTGTATATACCTCCCTGCGGGCTAGAAATATTACTGCTGGACAGTATATTTGCTCAAGTGTAGTTTTTTTGTTTTTTGGTCTGAGGTTTCATTTGGTGACCACGTGAATTATTTATATTTGGAGCTATTTGTTATTTACGCGTGCTGTCTGTTAAACAAATACGCTGAAATGTGGGTTTTAATTGTAGGTTTTTAATTAGCGTAATTACATTTATGCATATAGTTTCATGTACCACGTTGGGCGCTCTAAATTATCCGCACTGCATAGGCGTTGTAATTTGGAATAGAAAACTAAACAAAGATTCAATTATTGCCCACGCAAAATCACGCTCGCTGATTAGTTCTCTTGATAAAGCTCGATATTCGAAAAAATCTTCATCCTTCACCTTTGACTCTTTCTCCCGCCAATACCAGACATCATTCCTCTCGGTTTTCTTAATTACACCGAGAACTTTGCTAACTTTAGAAAATACGTTTAATTTTACTAAGGAGACTGCACTTCTCCGAGTTACATGTTCCTCGGTAATTTCTAAATTTACGGCGTGCTGTAAAAATTATTTCGATGGTTTATTTATTAAGTAGATATATAGGTATGAATTGATTTAACACGTGAAATCACAACACACGCCGACAGTACTGTAATGGAATGTAAGAAGAAAACCGCGATAAACTAGTTAATCATTTCAAATAGTTCTACGGTGCATGTAGGTAACAATTTTCTTTGTTAGGAAAAAACAACCAGCTTGTTTGGTTTTTTAAAACTATAGAAATTAACTCGAAAGAATTTTTATAATGCTGATCATTTATATATATA
>QKMV01001122.1:0-17524 GCA_003287335.1 Lednia tumana
TATATTTTAAAATACTTGTAAATGATGTTCTTAAAATGAATAAATAGGAAGTGATATAAGAGGAAATGTAGATTGCTTTTCTACCTGCTCCAATTAACGTTGTTTAGCATCTTTTTGACACAGCCTCTACTAAAGTTATTTGACTGGATGTGTATACCTTAACGACCACCAATGATTGAAGTCTGTTCTGAGCGAAAAAGTTACCAAGCTAGAACCATTTTTTGAGACTAAACTGCCACGGTCTGGCTGACAAAACCCCCGTGAGGCGTCTGACAGTTGGCTGACCTGAATGTACTTGTGGTAGAGCACGCATCCGTAGACGCAGGCCACAGACAGGATGAACTGCAGTGCAAACCAGACCAGGATGTTGATCGCTTGCGTCTGCTGGAACAGCTTGCGTCCGTTCTTGATGCACAGGATGGCCTCGGTCACCATGATTGCTCCGTACACCCAGCACTGTGTTCCCACACGCTTGCACCGGGGATCTGTCACGTACGTGTAGTACTGTCTACACGGGTATAAACGCACGCACAAGAGTTAACAACACACTATGTGGCAGAAAACGGGCCTAATCAAAGCTCGCTCAACTAGCTTGCTCAATTAGACCAGATAGAAGCCAAATATAACACTCTTTGGCACAATTAGGCCTAAATGTAACCAATTATAACACTATTAGGTCTCAAAGTAACCAATTAAAACACTTTTTGCCAATACTTTACTAGAAAGTTACTATCATGATTTTTGTATCACTATTTGGCACTCTAAGAAAGGCCGAAAAGTAACTAATACTGTCATGGTTTGGCACTATTATACCACAATGTAACCAATTGCATACTCTTTGGCTCAATTGACAATAAGACCAAAAGGCAAAAGGAAAGGGTTATCCATTTTTTGTCACTTTTTTTTTTGGCACAACATTCACTTCATACAATAGTTAAGAACTCTTTCACAAAAATTATCTACATCTACAAGTATGCACATAATTAGCTATAATATTAAGGGCCGGTTGTACAATGTCCGAACTTCTTCCGAACTAGAATAGAACAAGATTCGAACTAGCTTGTTCGACGAGCAACGTAGTTTGGTGTATTACGACCTCCGAACTATAGCTTGTTCACTGAACTACTATAGTTCGGAGGTTTATCCCTCAAACTAGAGAAGTCCGATGAACTAGACTACAGCGTCGCCATGACAGCAATCATAAGAACAGCTGATTTTGAAAAATGGCGGACGTTGATAGCGATAATTTTGATTAAGAAGACGAGTTGTTTATGAATTTTACTGCACGTGGTCGACAAGCAAAAGATATAAGGCCCGAACTTAATGGAGGTTTTCACCCCTTCACAAATTAGATTTTCTTCTCTAAGTTCCCGTTCTTGCATGTAGTTTGTTCATGGCAGTCCTTGTTGACAGACCTGACAAGTCGAAAAGTTATGCGTAACGCGGGGCCCGATGACGTCACGGCAGGCTAGTTTGTTTCGAAGTCGTACAACGCTCCAAAAATCTAGTTCGACGAGCAGCTTGTTCGGTGAACAGTTGTTCGGAGGATAGTTCAAAAGAAGTTCGGACATTGTACAACCGGCCCTAACTAACATTAAGAACTAAGAACTAAGAACTCGGACCTATGAAGGTAACATTTCAGCCACTTTTATGGTAAAACTATTTTTTTTTTAATAGAACCACTCTGTAGCACAGTTAATTACTTACTGAAGTCCAAATAAAATAAAATATAATAAAGTCAATTCACCTCTTCTTTGACACAGTTGGCACAAAGCAGAGCGGTAACAATTCCACAAGCTTTGGCATGCACTACTTCTACCAGACCGCAAATGGTGGCATGCATGCCCTCGTCTCTAGGTTACAGAGACCGGGCGTGAAAGCTCACCTGACAGAGGGCGCCACAAAGAGTCCGATAAGAATGAGCCGGATGGCTACCAGGGGATGTGAAGGCGGCATCTCGAAGATGTGCTTGAGGAAGAAGGTGTTTAGTTCCGACACCTGCCAGAAGATGACGAGCTGGCACAGCGCCAAGAAGCGCATGTAGGTGCACGTGGGGTCCAGCCAGCGCACGTAGGTCCAGCTCTCTGGCGTGAATTGCATCACAGCACGCTTCAGCTTGCCAGACGTCGAATGGATGTCCCTGCAACAACCAACCAGAGCTCGAGTGGTGCGGTACACAAGCTTGCAGCACCCCCACCCTAGGGTTGCTGGGATTTCTTGCACAAACTTATGATAGCCTACGGAAACTTAGTATCTAAGTGAGAGAGTTGTAGATAAAAGTGTACAAACTAGGTCTTTTGCAAAGCTTGTTTTTAAATTTCATGTTCCTTTGCCTGTTCTAATCTAAATTTAGCAAAATCCCAATAAATAATCATGTTTGGGAACATGTTTCGGCTTTTCTGGCCAACATATTAAAGTACAAAGTAGAACTAGAATAGAAGTAGGTAAGTACCAAAGGAATTAAGTAGCAGTAAATAAAGCTTGCAAGACCTAGTTTACTCTTGATTGCAACTCTCTTTGATTATCTTGAACAACCGAGTCAGCTGAACGTTTTAAACTTGGTCTGTAATTAATACAGAGACAGAGGAATAGCAGACATCAAAACAATAACAGAACAAAAATTCAGAATATAGAGTACATTTTTTATTGTTCAACTACTAATGCATCGGTTAAGTCGACATTCCATTTTAATTTCCTCGAGTGTGAGTGTGACCAACCTTATGCTCGCCCACTTGTACTCGCGCATCTCGAGCCGCTTGCAGATCTGCAGGCCGACCCATATCCCAAGGCCGTTGCACACGAGGATATCCAGGATGAGGGTATCCCACCAGCACTCCACGAAGTTGGGCAAGAGGTGCGCAAACGCCATCTGTTAACGCAAAAAGTCAGCCAACACTTACAAACGTTCACGTCCCATTCTTGCCTAGGGTGGCTAGGCTTTCTTGCACAAATCTTCAAGGCTGTTAACTTTTTTAATAAGCTTTCTGCTTGAGACTGGAGCCCTGAGGATTCTTGCAACTACAGGCAATTTCTTATAACTTATTGCTATAAGCTTTCTGTCCTAGCCTACAGTCAAGCACTCTAGGCTTTATTGCATGTAAACCTTCAAGACTTCAGAATATATTTTGTAAGCTTTACCACTCTAAAATAAAAATTTAGGTTTGAATGTCTAATGGTAGTCTAAAATAGCCTTCCAAAAAATTATTGGGGAAATTCTAAGAATGTTTACACATTATTTAATATTTCAGACAGATTGACAGAAAGACAGGAAGATGTGTAAAACAAAAATAATTACACATTTCATTGAGTAAACATTTAACCATGGCTAAAATAAAAATCACCAATTGTTTTAAATTCTTAAGACTCATATCTTCTGCCTAATTTCAGCAGTATTTTTCAAAAAAATTGACAATGGCCCCGAAGAAGCTTTCATTATAGTTAGCGAAACGTTGGCAGATTTTAAGGTTTTTGGCAGTTTGTTTGCTAAAAAGTTCTCAGCAGTTAAACCCATTTAATAACAGTTTTTTTGAATCGCCAATTGATTATTGAACAAAGCAAAGATGAACACAAAAGTCTTCAATGCCCAATATTTTTTGAAACCAAAACTACTCCTAGGTGCTCAGGGTCGAAAAATTCCCTGCGTGATTTCTGACGGGAGATTTTGAATTGAGCACCCTAGCTGAAATGTGTCGAGTTTGACCATTTTTCTGCCGGCTTCTATGGAAGCATACATTTTCTCACTGTCTCTAAATTCCTAGCTAAAAACTGTTTAGAATTGATATTTTATAAGTTTAAGGGGCCTTTTAAACACTTCTCACTGTACGGCTATACTCAGTATTTGGTAACGCTATGTTTCGGACGTTTTGGTAAGCTGGTCGAAAGATACAAGTACGACTGCCTGAAGGTAGGGATGCCAACACGTCCAAAACGCTGCGCCAATAAATTATCAGAGCATAACAGCAAAGTATTGAATTTAAATCTTTTACCTAGCGCCGCCAAAAGTTCCAGCGTCCTGAATGGGATTTGCTTGCTAATGCTCACCTCTGTGAACTCCCACATGACGGAGATGGCCCAGAGCCGGCCGAAATGCCGGATGAGAACGCCCTTGAAGGTCCACCCCAGGAAGTGTGCCCACGCAAACACGTCCAGATGCGCCCACACCTTTTCCACCGTCACGTCAGAGCAGTTGATGCCGTACTCCTGGAATGCAACCGCAAGCAAAACTAGTTACTTTCTCGTGTATTTCCTGGTTTGAATTGGCAGTGTTTTACCAAACAAATACAAAATACAAAGCAGAACAGTGTGCAACTGAAAAGCTGAGTTTAAATTCAACCATTTAGATCTGAATTAAGTTACATAATCAACATCCAGGATTACAATAGCACACATGGATAACAGAAACAGAATACAAGATATAACAGGGTGTAAGAAAACATCAAATAAGAACATACACCTAACCCAGCAAGCATTCAAAATTCAAAGCCTATATTTAGATTTACCAACTTGACATTCTGCACCGCAAAATTAGTAGGTACCGGATTCATAAATCAAGACCCTAGCTATATCTGTATGTGCCATGGTTTTCAGTGCTACCAGAATGAGCTGTAAAAACTTAATACTTCAGTGGGGTGGGCAGTAAACCTACCTAGGTCTATTTAATAATGACTGCTCTTCTCTCAATAATAATTTATCATGGTACCAGTCCACATATTTTGGCACTACTAACTAGGCTACTCCGACCATTATCGTCTATAAAATCAGCTAGACAGTCAATCAGCCCTGACATAGCATGCCAAATTGAAGGCCTGGTGACCATATTGAAGTTCCAAAGGTGGCCTGCTAAACCCAATCCTCGTTATAGAAAATTCATTTTTCTTTAATAATTATACAATTCAAACAGCAAGATAAATTAGCTCCTCGTAACTTACACTTTGGAGATTACAGTTATCATATTCACAAAAAAAATGTCACAATGTACCTTTGAAATTAGCAGTTCAAAAATAACGTTCTGTTAACCAAGACTAGCTTTTGTACTCGCCTACATCGGTAAATAAAATTAACATTTTGGTGAAACCTGTATACAAATAAGCACAGATCACTAATTCCCTACATTTGGATGTCAGGTAAATGCAGGGAAACAACAAGTTTTAAATAATGTGTTTGCTGAAAAGAATCAGAGTTAAGTACGAGATAGTCTGATATTTTATCGATTGGAAACAAAAACTTGTTTTGTTAATTCCAATCATGCACACACTTCACAATAGTGCTAGTAGAAGAGTGCCGCCGGGCTAGTAGTCAATACAGTGCGTCATTAAATACCACCTCACAATAGGTTGATTAAAGTCGTACACAGACCAAATTTAAATGGAATGTTTGGTGGAAAATACTCGTATAGTTTATTGGTATCACAATGTGTTAGGCTTTGTGAGTTTTAAATGACTGAAAAGTGATATCAATAAACTACAGGTAAATTACAAGTGTTTCCCAACCAGCAGTTTTCAATAACACATTGTGATAACTACCTACATCACTTGCTACTTCTTACTTCCTACAGTATCCGATTGGTAACATTTATATTGAAATACTTCCCCAATGGCTGCAAAAGTTCCCATAATTATAAACTTAATAATTTAGCAGTTAAGAAGGGAGGCTGGTACCTTATCCATGTCTATGTGGAAGTCACGAAGGCCAGGGTCTACCCAGTAAAGCAGCTCAGTGACTGTCTCGAAGCTCTGGAAGAGCAGAAATAGCAGCGCAAGCACGTAGAGCACACTCAGACCAAAGACCATCCGCCAGAGCGCGGGATGCGGCCGCGTAAATGGCCCATTGGGGAACGTCAGCACCGAGATGATCATGAAGAAGAAGACCACACACCACACGCCTGCCCAGATGTTGTCCTGAGTATTCTGTTCATTCCTGCAAGGCCCAGCTAAGACATGAGGGGTAGGTATTGCATATGCTTACCTATCTAACAACACTAGGTAATAACTTTACTTGACACATACATTTATAAAACTAGTGGGCAGACTCAGTGCCCAGATCAACCTGAATAGTATCTATATTTAAACTTTAATATAGTGCACACATGTTCTAATGTCAGAGAGCTTTCTGCCAATAGGTAGACCGATTAACTTGTGAGGAAACTTAATTTATAATTTTTTTATTATTTATCAACTGGGACTTGCGCCCAGATCCTCTATAGTACCGTAGCCCTGCATATTATATTTTAATTGTGTTGTACTAGATACTACATAAATTTCATGTACAGGTAGTTTTTTTTATAATCTAGCCTCTTAATTGGGCCTGTGCATATACCTGCACCCTGGTGCATGTTTCCTATTAAAATCAAATCTGACATCCCTAACATGGGGTTCGAAAATCTTACTTCATTGTGACAGACACAATCATTGCTTTACTAGTAGTGGGTACGTAATGTCTGCTAATGGGATTCGTTTCATATGCAAGTAATTGCAGAGAGTAGAGTGGGAGTCTGCACATTGTATTTAGATTGCAGCTGGTCAGTGGTGACAATATCACGCGTCTCAGCTTAACCTTCGGTCATATGTGCCGAATAGTCGAATAATTGAATTATAAACCTAGGTCAAGGTTGGTCTGCGGCTAAGTGTCAGCCCGTCTACTTACCGAATGAAGGAGGAATAAATAACGCCGGCAATCGAAACGGCTAGCAGAGTAATGGTGTGTGGCTTATAAAAGAATTCCAATGATATATCGTCCACTGGTCTCTCATTAATATTATAAAAGGCTTCCGCCGATTCGGTAGGTCCATGGCTCAAGCTAAGTCGTTTCGGAGGGCTAGCCATTATAACGTATGTAGCACTAATAAACGCGAACAAAATAACAAAATATAAAAGGAACTATAAGATTGATGACTAATCTACTAGATCACTACACATCTTCTAACGTTTCTATTAAAATAAAAATATTGTAGCTGGAAACTTCGCCGAACACTGCCAGAGCGCGGCCATCTTGACTTTCCACCGCCTTTACTACGGCACGATTCAGACTCGCACAATGCTCCGCCTTCTAAAGCGATCTGAAACTAAACATTTAAATAATGGTACCAAAACGTAACTGTTAGACGAAATATAATATATTATTTAGCTGATCTATACATCACAAATAGTACGTACAATGCGAGATTAATAAATCAAGTACAGTTTACAAATACTTTCCAGCTGTTGTATACAGTTAATCTCAGAACTAGCATGATAGGTAGGCATGGGTATACAAATACATAAATTAAATAACCATATCTACTTGATCCCCTCTTGTGACATTTGTACAGTTCTCATAAAATAATGCCATATCATATTACACTCATTTCACACACATACAATGCCCTACGAATCTTGTTTCCCAAGAAATCAATAAACACGTACCCCAAACACGCGACGCATAATTTATCACGCGCTATAGCACTTCAGTAACAGTTACACCGTTCTGGAAAAACCAACATAAAACAAACATAACAGAAAGACACAATTTTTCGTTAACTGGAATAGAGTGCGCTAGTTCCTGGACTAGCAATCAATTATAAAAAGATTTTAGGAACACAATTCTTAATAAATCTCACGACCAACACTCCAAGCGAGAAACATAAATATAGGTAATGATAATCTCATACGTATTTCGTTCTATACACTGCAGTCTGAAAATAAAATAATAACAAGAAAAAATGACGGTGTGCGTTCTACCATGCAGCAATCGACAACGAACTATGTGTTACGCCTTTCACATTCACGATGAAGAATTCAGGAGTATATTAATATATGTGAGAGACAGACGACAAATAACACCGTTTTTTTGTTTGTTTTTTCATACCAACATGATTGTAGGTACGCAGTACGCACACAAATGGAATAAAAATATCTAGAACGACTCTCACCAAGAAGGTAACGTTAATATACCATCAATCTATGTTAATTCTTCTGCCTTGTGCCTTGAGGGGGGTAGAGGTTGTCTCTGTGGTAAACGAAGACGATAAAATGATTCGCGTCCTCACAATGAATGGGAATTGACAACACGACCCTGGTTTTAACGTTGCAATTTCACAGGAAAAGATATAGAAAACAATAATCAACACGATCCTTACAGAAACGTTCACAATTCGATACGTTCGGCGTTTAACAGCCGGGTGAAACTACCCTCTGATTCTCACCAATCGTTCGAACTGGACTCGAGGAATGGCGACTCTACTCGGGCGCTATATTGACCCAATCAACTGGTCATATGGAAGCTGAAGACATACTCAAAGACGGTGCCAACAATGGACGACGTGCTCCAAGAGCATTGGAGACTAAATCCAAATGGCCGTAGTTCGAGTTGCTGACCAGTCAGGCATTTTTGAGGTGAAATTAATATTCATCATCACTAAACTAAGCATTGTTAATACTTTTAAGTTGGTCGCTCTGTCATTTTGAAGTGTTGCATTTTTCCATACAGGGTACGGTCTCGCTCTTGTCCACGTAGTGCCAGGTCACCAATTGCTTGCTGAGTCAGTGTTTGCGTGAACAACCACCGGGCTAGACATATACACATTCTTTTCCATTACCTTATTTTTACACACTCCTTTCTGAACGTAGCAGTCGTTTTGGATATTTGACCGGCAAAAACATACCGCCTCACGAAGTCTCCGGCCACGTTACTTAAAATCCCTTCTTTCCCAGAAAGCTGAGAAACTGTTTTAGTGGACGGTTGGGGTTCGAGCCACTTACTCGTCACTTTATGTTGTTCGAATACAACCCACGGTTTTTCTTAAGAGCTTTATTTCTATGGGTTACTAGCTAGATGACGAAAAAATTATTACAAATCACACCGAACTCTTTGGAAGGCGCACAGACCAGCAAACTGAGCAGACCTGGATGGCCGGGCGCTTTAAAGACCGTGGCGAGGAACAACTTCCGTCGTAGACTGTAGGTAGCGTCCTGAAGGGGCAAGCAAGATGGATGGAACGCTCACACAACACGACCTCCCCAAGATCATGCCCGACACAAAATGGCGGCTTTACCGCGCGAGTTGCGCATGCCCAGGTACGGTGTACGCAAAGAACACACTTTATGGAAGATTGCAGCCGGCTGGGTGTTTTTCGAAATGTAGTCCACTTGCTCTGAGTTAACACATCCGGCCACCGTCGCGACACTCTAAAAACTCTAAACGCAGCAATGGGTCGACGGAATGACCGCTAGAAATGACACGGAGAGCTTCAAAGTTGAAACATTAGGTGCTAGCAAAGATGTAAAGCATCGAAACGATAGCAAACTTGACGCCTTTTACACGGCTAGTTTTAACGGGAAGAATATTAATATTACTTATATATAATACTACCATCTCGAGAAATCGAGCCCCGGATTTATACGGGTTTTCAAATAGTTTAATTCACTTCAGAAATGTCATACCCTGTTTAGCCCAGATAGTAAAGACAACGATCATGAAAACCAGAGGTCCGGGGTTCGATTCCTCGAGCAAGCAGGCATTTTTGCAGTGATGTTAATATTCTTCGTGTAAAGCATCGTTTTGGATTTTATCAGACGGGCTTCAGTTCAAGTTACCAGGCTAGAGCGTGGCTCAGTTCTGTAAGTTTTAGTAATTGTGCATCGTGTCACTGGCTGACATCTCCCGCAAAAGGTTTTCCGAGTGTACACGAAAGAACACGAAACCTTGTGGCAGTCATCCCTTCGACAAACTTTTCCCCACCACGTCACCTTGTAATCCTGTGTACTTTACTTTCTATCCATATTTCATATGAGTCATATCTAAAGCCGACTTGACACATTCCACCAAGCTAGATTGGGTAAAGTAATCCCGCGGCTTTCGATGAATTATAACTTGGCTATAGGCCGGTTTTACGTTCGGTTATACAAGATATCTGAAGGATAGCTATGAACAGTTCAGCCTGTGTTACTCGGACAAATTTTTCAACCAATTTATTTGACACAAGTTCCTTCCACAAGCTGTAGCCGAATTGCAACACTTCTGACTAAATTGTGTCAATGAAATGGGAAGAAAAATGTGATCGCGTACAACAGGCTTAAGAACCGAATGACTGTCACCATGCCAATGGCATCTGCCGGAAATTTTCAAGCCGGTTAAAGAAAACGATACCTCGGGATCACAGGATTATGGCCATGTAAAAGGTGAAAGGGCTTTTAGAGGGATAGCTGCCATCAAGACCCCGATTCACGTGACACGCTGTCTAGCTCTAGCTGCGATTGCGCAGTCATTGCACATCGATGGAACCTATTCGGCTGATCAGGGAAGCAACCATGCAGGGTCGCGGTGTGGGACCAACAATCTGAAGCACTGGGAGGACACATTTTTCCATTATGGGCCCTGGTGACAGTAAACATAGGGAGGTTTGGCTAGAGAGCCTATTTTGTGGGTGCCACGGAGTAAGATCTCTCAGAGTATAGACTGCAGCTAGAGGCACCTGTGGGTAGGGCAGCTTCCGAGAGAGAATGCTGTGATTCACCTTTCAACTGTTTCAGCCGACTTTTTTCTGTATATTTCAAAGCTATGATGGGTAAAAAAATACACAAAAAAAAAACAGTTTGAATTCAGTTGAAAGGTACCTGAAGGTGTTCCTTCTGCAGATATCTGTTTGCAGATAAATATGGTCGTCAATCGCTTTTTCCTGGGTCAGTTTGATCGCCACACCACTGACTGTAGTTGCAACTCCATAGAGTGTGTTACGGCTCCATGGTACAGCATAGTACAGCCATGGAATGTACAGAAATGGTACAGCTTTTTGTGACATTGAAGGTCTTGTAGCCGCCAAAGACCCGTTGCTTTTACACCACGGAGACGACGGCGGCGACGGCAGCACTGCGCGCCACGGCGTCCAGATGGGGGTGGTGTCGGCGGCGGCACGACCACCGTGGCTCGGGGATGACGACGGGGGCAGCGAGGGCCAGTGGTGGTGGCGGGGCGGCGGCGGGGCAGCAGGCGGCCAGGCCGGCAGACAGCCAGCTGAACGGCGGGATCTTCCTGAAACACAACGTGGATGGGGGAGACGTTAGACATTTGTCGGGACGCATTGTAAATTTGCGTATAGAGTTTATTTTCCGTGGTCACTGAGCGCTAGCCCTGCTCCGGCACGTTGTCATATAGCTGCTTGGAAGATCAGGGTCCTGCTAATTACTTAGAGTTGCGTAGTTGCTAAGAGAATTGCACAGTTGCTCAGTTTTCCCTCTTCGCTTTTTTTCCATCCTTCGATTTCTGGCTGAAGTGGTTGCGGAATCAACATTAGTTTTAGTTTCTTATGGAACTGCGATCATATGGTTGTTTTAAAGCATACAAAAATAATATTTTTAAAAATCACCGAAAAATGTTGGCGGTAACCGGAAAATTTGGTCAGAAACATCAGTCTCACTTTCAGATACATTTGTTTCATTCGAGATACTTGTGGCATCCTAAAAATTAAACCACAAATGTTTAGCTTCTATACGCTTTATGTACATTTTTTTGAAAAAAACCCGTCAAAATGCGAAAAAGCTCATTAAGTTTGAACACTGATAGAATTGAACATGTTTATCTAAATCAAATAAAATTCAATGTTGTAATATTTGAAGTGTGGATATTCAATAAATGTAAGCCTCATCACGATCGAACAACTGATTCTCTCCCTCTGGTGTTCAAACGGTAGGTCTGCGCGCTCTGTTATACGCTCGGTTTTGACCTAATTTCCATAAAAAAATCCCGATGATATTGTTTGTAGATAAGTTTCCACCACGGATAGGTAGCTAAGATAGTTTTCCACGGTTCAATACCACAGTTTTTATCAAAATCAACTAAACCGTCACTTTCAACTGGAGTATGAAAATCACGTGGTCAAGATAGTCACTGGGATAAAACCCGTGGCTGCCCGATTGCCAGCAAAAAAAGCTGACTTAACACGACAGATGACAGGCACTGATGATTCGTGTGAGTTCATGTGAGTTCGTGTGAGTTCGTGTGACAATTGGAGGGTGGAAGTAACGCTCAGTGGAGAATTGCATACAAGTTTATCCAAGAATAACTCGCGCTTTATAAGCCATGTTGTTATGTTGCAACTGCAGACCAAAGCTATGCACGAAAAGCAAACAAAAGCAATCGTGGCACGAAGTTTCGAACTGATGCGCCCGTTGGATTTTATGTGCTGGATAAATAGCACAGCACAGACCGGGGTGTTCTTTGAAGCTAGTTTACTGTAAGTTCGATCAAAGTAATAGAAGTTAAATGTACTCAGTGAGGAAGAGCGAAATTGGATAGGGTTGAACAAACTTGATAATCTCGTTACTCCACGGAACACATGAGCGACGTGCTGAAGAGTGGCGGCCAAAGGAGAACTTAGCGCGCTAACGCATGTGTGTTGACGTGTGGTAATGGCATGTGAGCGAGGAACAAAGCGCACTTGCGGTATGTTTATTCTATGGCCATGATACTTATCTAAGTACTTGAAAATGTCAACAAAAGTATGGCCTTTATCATCAAATTGCCAAACCCCAATAAACTGTGATACCAACTGGTGAGATAGACCAAGATCACTCCGTTTTGTAATTTGGCAATCGGGTAATTGCTTTTATTAAGATTTGAGACTAATAATCATAAAGAATTAAGGCAAAGGGGAGTGGGAGTGGGAGTAAGAAGAAGCTAAAAAAAGGGATGGTTCAAATGTTTGGTGTTCTAAACGAACTAACCAACTATGGCCTTCCTTACCAGGAGGAACCCTCTAGGTCCCTCCTCGCGCCCTGTCACATGGAATGCCGTGAGGGGTATACAATTGGAGGTAGCTATATCCTCAACCTTTGGAATTTCGCCACAGTTGGCAGAATTAATTCCTACGCTTTTCAAGAGCATCAGCAGCATAGATTCCTGCATAACTTCACATGACTCTGTTTATAACAGAGAGCAAGTGCAGGTCGGAAGAGCTTCAGATAAATCACGCATCCTCTTCCCTTCCCAAACAAGCATCGCGACAATAAAATGCCACACAGAGACCAACCGCGGATTAGATTTGCCAGGGGGGAAAACCCCTCGGCCCCACCACAATATACACATAAAAGAGTCGCGCAAAAATAAAATAATAGCCTCTGATAAAAAGCCAGCGCGCAAGAGATTTCCGCCGACACGCAGCGAAAAGGGAATTGAAGAGAGAAGAGCGAAGTAGTAAACAGTGAATCACGGCGGCGAATACATAAATTATGTGACACCGCGCGCCGTTTCTCCACGCGGTGGCGGCGTCGGCGGCGGTGGCGGTGGTGTGGTTCTCTTCTCGAGTGCGTCGGGTGCTGAAAGGGTGGCGACTGGCGAGGCAAAGAACGACGCAATAGAGTTCAAGATGGTCTGTCTGCCGCACGGGTGGTGGGGGCAAGGGTGCGGGATTAGTGAGGCCGCCTGTCTGTGTTGGCAATTGTCTATGTACAGGCTATTTCTTATAAGTTTGTCACCCTAGCTTAGGTAGGTCTTGAACAAACCTTGAACAGGCTGATAATGATTACAAATTTAAAGCAATTTACGTGGCTGCTTCTTAAAAGCTCTCCTCCCTAGCCTAGGGCCGAGGTTTTATTGCAAAAGCTCTGAAGAGTGTAGAAAATATTGAAATATTGGCTTTTAAGTATGTATTAGTTACAAAATCTTCACCTTACCTAGGGTCCCTAGGATTATTTGCACAAACCTTGAAACCTAAAGGCTATGCATTTCCTCACAGCAAATACCGATATTTATTCCTTGAAGTAAAAGTGATACGTAAATCTTCAAGGTTTGTGCAGCAAAGCTGATGAGACCACAGGCTAGGGTGGGAAGCTTATAAAAAGCAGCTTGTATTCAAGGTTTGTGCAAGAAAATCTAGGGAAGCTAGGCTAGCGTGGAAAGCTTAAAAGAGTTAGCCTTCCAGTCTTCAATGCCTGTGCAAGAAGCCCAAGAACTCTAGGTCAGGGTAGAAAGCTTTAAATAAATATCTTTCTAGTCTTCAAGGGTAGTGCAAGAAAGCCCAAGAACCCTAAGCTAGGGTGGAAAGCCTAAAATAAATAGCCCTCTAGTCGTGCAAAATTGTGCAAGAAAGCCCAGGGACCCTAAGCTGGATGGAAACTTTACTGGAAATAGGTTGTATCATGTGTATGTGAGTGCGTGCGCTTAAGTTAATATCGTGAGGCCAAGTAAGGAAGACTGAAAGGTCTAATCCTGGATTAACCCCGGGCCGGAGCGGGAAGTTATAGATTTCAGACGTCTCGTAAGGCAATAGTGGCAACGAGTTCTTGCTTGAATGAATCGGATGCGAAACGAGAGTTGTTCACGTTTTCCTGTGCTTGGAGTCGGATTCACAAAGGGTATTAACTGCATAATACGTATTAGCTCTCAATTGGTTTGAATATAATAAATCATTATCTGTCTAACGAGCCATAACGAACGATTTTGTTCCACGTGAAACATGTTTGTGATGGTCAGAAGGGTTGAGGGGATGGGGGTCTGTTGGGAGCTGGGAAAATTGGGAATAGCCGTTACTTTCTTGTTGACATTAGTGCAAAAAAACGCTGCCGTGATTTGTTAGAAAGTTTTCATCCACTATCCAGTAACACGACAATTTGGTGATTTTTTTTTAGCTGCAATATTTGTCCTACGAATAAGGAAAATGTATGGGATTGTTTTGAGTAGACCCACATTATGACGCAACGAGTTTTTGAAAGAGAAACGTGATTCCGTTACTTACCACCTAGTCAAGGTCAAGATGAAAGGCATTTTCAACTGACTGACGTGGAAACTTTGTAAGCCTGGAAACCTGTGAGACTTAGTGAATCGGAAATCTTTGATTTCTGTAGACCGATGGATGACGTACCGACAGAACGTTTCGAGGCGTGATTTCGACGAAATACGGAACTTTCAAATTAAACTTTCAATGTGTTATCATTTCACATTTGAACGAACGAATATTTTTTCGTCCGCTATTAATTCAGAATTATGTTATGCGTATCTAAAAGGCCAGTTGCCGTCCAAATAGATAATTGACGTCAATTATAGTTGTTATATAGGCTGGTATTGCATTACTACATACTGGTATTGCACCAACTAAATGTCGAAAAGGAGAAGTACTGTATCTTGACGTCACTGGTCGTTTTCAGCACGCGCTGTTGAAATAGTCCCACTTTAAAAACAATATTACTATTCGGAAACAATTCATACCAGCAACAATGAAACGTTTACGTGATCCAGAAACACTTTTCCGTTTAAAGAAATACATATATCGCGATTAGGGTTTGATGTGTGTTCCCTATTGTTCACTTGAAGCGAACTAATTAGGCGTTCGCGTTCCCATGGCAATTTATACGAGTTGTGCACCGAGACAAAATCATGGGCTGGAAACCGATCGATTCCCCTAATGAGGATATCTATCTTCCTGTGAAACACGACATGCTCGAGCAATCGTCGAGTTACGGTCGAGCAAGAAATCGAATCGAGCCTGCTCAGATGGAAATTCCCAGAGTGTACGCTTCATTCACCGCCAACTAAACGAAACATGAGATGCTATGCTCAGGACAGGGCGAAATTATCGTGTACTTCAAATCACCAGGTTGCCACGATTAATTCTGATCACGTAGATGTCCGTAAAATCCCAGAAACGTCCCGGAAAAATATTGGGAGAGTTCGTCTACCACCGAGTGCGACCAACTTTCCCATTCCTGAGCCCTGTTTTTTAAGCTGCGATTAATTCAACATACGGTTATCTTAGCATGGCGGGGTTCAATTAGTATGGCGGTGTTTCCTAAGCATGGAGGGGTTATCTTTGCATGGTAGGGTTTTCTTAGTATGCTAAGTCATCTTTTCATAGTGGGGTCACCTTAGCGTGGCGGGGTTCTCTTAGAACTGCGGGGTTACCTAAGCATGGCGGGGTTACCTTAGCGTGGCGGGGTTTCCTTAGCATGGTGGGGCTACGTTAGAATGATGGAGTTACGTTAACATGGTGGGGCTACTTTCGTAAGACGGGGTTGCGTTAGCATGAAGGGGTTACCTTAAAGTGCGGCCAATAGAGGTTGAGAAGAGGCAGTAGATGACGGGATTGGCGGCAGAGTTGAGTGGCGCAAGGCTCTGGATGAACGTGGCCACGGCGATGTTGGTCTGCGTCTTTGGCACGTGCCCGTACACTTGCAGCAGGTCGAACACGATGTACGGACTCCAGCACAGCACGAACACTAACGGAAACACACGAACACACGACGAACGGCAAATTAGCACCAAAGCTGTTGTATGAGATAGTTCACAAAATATTTGGCCGAACAGTGCGAATTGGCACTAGTGCTCTTGTTACTAAATGCATGCTGCAATGCTGGTGGCGGCAATAGTAATGGTTCAATTTACCGCCACCACTTGCTACGAAAATGACAGCAATGAACATTGATTTTAGAAATTACATTGCCGCTGGATTATCTGCCAAAATGATATCGTTTAATTTGTTCAAATTGTATCGTTACACTACACTACATACAAGCTCGGCTTGAGTACACCTGGGGAGAAGAAGTAGGCATGCAAACTTTGTTCAGCCCTTCAGAAAAGGATGGCTGAGATTGAAACTGTCAATGACCACAGAAATGTTATTGCCCAGAAAAACTTTTCGCCTTTTACCAATGCGAAGATGTGTCATAGCCAACCAAGATCGATACTAGATCTGTCAGAGAAACAAGATTGCGAATTTGGTCTTCAGTCCGGTCAGTACATTAGGCGAAGAAGGAGCTGGTAAAACAAGGATTTACAAGGCGCGAAAATTAATCTGCCATAAAATCGAGTTTGATGACCAAAGAAGATGAACTCCCCTGGAATCATAAATTAACTGATAAAAAAGATTGCAGATCACTTTTGCTCCATTGGAACGCATGGAAACCGGCTATGTCTCTCCCTCTCCCAGCGATCGTTTTCCGTTTCCAAAAGTGTAGCTGTATTTTTTTCTAAAAAGCAGTCACAGGTGCCACAATTAGAAGCTCTTGCGGTTTAACATGGCCGAATTCTGGGTCAGGCTGAAGGACTCAGCGCTCGCCTGCGTTTGCATCTCCTGGAGTGATGTAAGCTCCATGAACAAAGCAAGCTGCGGTATGACCAAACAAAGCGACTGGCCACCTAGGCCACTGGGCAATTGGCGTCACGGTGCGAGCAAGTAACGACATTTTAGCAGATCCTTTTTTTGTATACATGTGTATGCCATTTCAAACGCCCTGGAGTAAATATGCCAGATGCAGCACGGTTCTCGCTCACTGGGCTTATGTATTTATGTGTATCAAAGTATGTATGCAAGCCCTCTATGAATCGTTCAAACGATGCCCATTCCCCCAATAAAATGTTGTATGACTTTGTACGTAACCTAGCATAATTCGCGATTGCTTCGCTACCTTTTATCTGTTTATTGTAAGCTAACTAGCTAACTTATTGTAAAGAACTAGAATCTAGATGCTATTTAATCAAGCAAGATAATTTTTAAAAAAACTGTTAATAACTGGGTTAAAATGCTGAAAACTTAACTGAAACTAAACTGCCAACGTTTCGC
>QKMV01001123.1:0-17522 GCA_003287335.1 Lednia tumana
AAAACTTAACTGAAACTAAACTGCCAACGTTTCGCTAACTATTCTGAAAGCTTCATCGGGGCTAGTCTGGCCAGACTCGGGTTAGCGAAACGTTGGCAGTTTAGTTTCAGTTAAGTTTTCAGAATTTTAACCCAGTTATTAACAGTTTTAAAAAAAAATGATTATTACATTTTTAAGACTCATGTCTTTTGTCTAATTTCAGCACTAGTTTCAAAAAAACTGTTAGTAAATGGGTTAAACTGCAGTTTAAAAAAAACTGTTAGTTAACTGGGTTAAACTGCTGAAAACTTCTAACAAACAAACTGCCAACGTTTCGCTAACTTTACTGAAAGCTTCTTCTGGGAAAGTTTGAAAACTAGTGTTGAAATTAGACAGAAGACACGAGTCTTAAAAAATTTTAACCTGCAGTTTGTTTGTTAGAAGTTTTCAGCAGTTTAACCCATTAACTAACAATTTTTTATAACAATGTTTATTTTCAAAACAGGCAAAACACTTGTGCAGTGCCCCAAGAAGACTATATCGATGGCGCGCGTAGACTCATCAGACTCTGGATCATTGAGTCCTACTGGCAAACCCTCAGAGAGCTACACGCCCAAGAGTAAGATTACCAGTAGCCGACGGAGATCATCCCAGCATTTACTGGGAGAGTTGTGTGTGGACAAAATTTATCTGGAGCAACTCCTCAACCATCCAGGTGTGTACAATGTACTTGCACTAAAGATCATGTCTGGAAGTCTGCTGTTGCCCTTTTCGGTAGCAGGATATTATTACCACTAATTGCTTTTGAAATTTTGAAATTTAGATCTGAAATGTCCACATCAAGAGTCAGCTAAGCACATCACCAGTTTTGCTGAAGAAGGAGTCGCCTTCCTCAACAACCGCCAAGAGTTCTGGCGTCAACAGAGATCAACAAATATCACTAATAGAAAAGTCAAAAGTTAAATAGGTACCTACCACCGTAAAATACCTTAGCATTGAGTAATATTCGCTCTTGAAAGACTCAATAATTTATTAAGGGCCAGTTTTACAACATTTATTAACCTGGAGTTAAGAGGTAATCCTCAGAAACCAAATTAATTGACCATGACGGCATCAAATTAATCCTAGGAATACCGCTAAACGCAGAGTTACGAATAGTTGTACAGCTGGCATTAATGTAGATAATTTTGGGGGATTTGTCTATTAAAAAAGAAGCTTAACCATAAATTAGCATACACAGTATGCTGCAAAATGGAGTGTACGTAGGTAATAGAAGGGAAAAACATACCATTTAACAATTTATACCAAGTGATGGTTAAAATAGGATAATAAAAAATATAATAAAAAATGTAATGCAACCTATAAAATTCATGTTCAGTATATTCTTGGCAGTAGATAGTACAATGCAAAATTCAGTACCCAATGTTGTTATACGAACATACCTAGATACAAAAGTAACGAAACATGTAAGAAAAGCCATCAGGTCCCAGGATTTAAATTAAAATAATGTACAACAAAAATTGCTTTAACCTGTACAAATGAAGTTAACTAACTAATTGTTCACAATATGTACAAAAATGGCAATGTTATTACAATTAATAAAGTTTCTTCCAGCTAATAATGTAAGCTAACACGTGAAAATTTTTAGTGATAAAAACAAACCACCCCTATACAAAATATGCACAAAAACAGTCAATATGGACTATACATAGAAAATATTTTCATTTATCAGTGTCAGCTCATTTGACATACTAAAAAAATTTGACAATACGTACAAAAAAAAACTTATAATCTCCTCTGTAGAAAAAATAAAATAAATAGAAAATGTAGAAATAAGGTAGTAGGGCTAAAATTTCATACGTGCCCCTGACCAATGAAAAGTATCATCAAAAACAACACTTTTCAATTCTGAATATTCTCACTAGATAGCGATTATGGTTACACGATGTAGTTAACTTGAACTCTAGTCGTCATCAATTGGCCTTTGATACAAAACTCCAAATTTGGACATGTACTTTCTGATGAAATCTCGAGCCTTGTGTTTCACACTGTCGTTGCACACTAAATCGTCAACATTTTGACAGTGTTTCAACTCCTTCAGCATTACAAAATGTGTCAGCTGGAACAAAAAAAGCACACGGCGGGATAAGTCTCAATAAAAAATACTATTTACAATTTGCAACATTACAAACTAAACAAACTATGCTACAGTAACTGCAGCAGCAATGACACAAAATTCTTACCTTCCTTGCTAAATGCTTGAAGTCCTCTGTTTTGGTAATACGCCCTTGGCTGCAATCTGGTTTCCGGAACGGATTTAGGTACTGTACAATTGCTCCTGCCATCTGCAGACGGAAATGGTCCTTGATCTTCCGGGCAGCTTCCGATGGGTTGTCTGTTGATTCCACCGGAGCCGCCTTATCGGATTTTCTAGACAACCGCGGCTTCCCTTCTCGGTCGTGACGCTTCTTCTTCGAGCGGGATTTCCGAGCTTGCTGCTTCTTTCTTTGGAGGAGTTTCTCTTTGATGACTCGGTAGTTCTTTTTCTCTGGACGATCCTCCTTGCACCGTGGCTAATGAATGACAAGGTTTTAATAGCATCAAGTATTGCACATCGATTTGCTCACAAACTAACATTTTGTAACCATACAGCCGGCATAGTTAGTTAGGTAGGTGTGAACTTACACTTATAATTCTCTCCTGAACAAGACCCTCTCTTCTTTTCCTTGTTTCTTCTGGTCGGCTAGTGGTTGCTTGGTGCTGACCTATCTTATCCGTTTCTACTTTCATCTTTTTGAGGGGCTGCTCACTGGCTTTCATTGATTCAATTATGCTCTCCATAGTTCCCTCCGAATGCCGAGTAGAATTGTCATTGTTGTCTTCTTCATTTTCCTGAGTTTCAAGCTATAAGAAACAGTAGAAGATGGAAAATGCATAAGTTTAAATATTTTACAAGCACCTCCTATTTAAATTTGAATTTATCAGTAATACTATAAAACAGTAAATAAAACAGTAAATACCACCTTACCCTAGGATCGTCATCATTTTGCTTTAATAGATAGGCTGGTTCTTTCTTTAGCTCGACAGTAGAAATTCCTCCGCCTTCACCGTATTCTTCTTCAGTTTTTACGCCAGCACTCTTTAACGCAATTAAATCGTCTGCGTCAGTGACTTCCATCGCAGCTTGTTCAAAAACTTCAGTCTCATCCAGGATTTCTTCGCCCTCCTCTCCTTCGTCATCTTCTTCAAGGGGCGAATCCCCATCTTCCACATCTTCCTCGTCGTCTTCTTCGCTACCCTCCGAAGCGGACTCGAAATCTGCGTCCGGGTCGAGAAGCTCCCACGGAGGCTTCCAACGAGATATCCGTTCTTCCGTGTGGTAGTAGTAAACATAACCTCTGTGATCCTTGGCCCACTTCCAGCTGGGTGGCAAAGGGACTTGCAGGAGATCCACGGGAAGTGGGGGAAACACCATTTCTTCCTTGATTTCTTCCGCCGGTTTGATCTCTTCCAGACAGGCGTTGGGCGTGATCTTGACAGGGATCAGGCACGTGTTGCCAGGAGGATCCAGGATGGACGAAAGCTCGGCGGAGTCATAAGGGAGAGGTGGCGGCTCATAGTCAACGGAGGCTGGCGGTTCTGGCGGAGGCAGATTAGCCATGTGCTGGCCATCGGGGTGGTGGAATTGGGTGTTCATTGGATGGTTCAGATCATATTGAGATCCCATGTATTGAGGATTCATGGCGTTATTTGGATTGTATTGGGGATTCATAGGATTGTTTGAAGTGAACTGAGGGTTCATGGGATTATGTGGATTGAATGGTAGATGCATTGGATTGTGAGAATACATCTGTGAATGATCAGGATTATTCTGATTGAAGTGCGCTGGGTAATCCCACGAAGGGTTGTTGTTGAATTGATTCATCTGGTTGCTAGGATCAAATTGCTGTGCATTCATCGGGTGATTAGGATCAAACTGTGTGTTGATGTCGTAACTGTTTTGGTTATAAGGAGGCATTTGGTTATTGGCAAGGTAGTGCGGATTTGGAAGATTATATTGTTGGTTAGGATCGTATTGCGGGTTCATAGGATTGAACTGGCCAGGCTGAGGGTTGTTGCTACTTAATATCTGCGGAGCGCCCATTTCTGTATTTTGTCCCACGTTTGTCAAATGTTGGTCTAAAAAATAAAAAACAACCATTCCACATCTATCCAGCAGAAATAAAGAAATCGATATTATGGTAGTGCCTCTGATCGAATATGACTTACCAAGAGGTGGATATTGTATCCAATTGCCTGTGGAAGGATCGAATACGGCCATGCAACCGGTTTCCCAGTCGAAAGCGGTGGTATTGGGATCCACTTCGAGAGCACGGCACTGTTCCTCGTGGATGCGCCACTGATCCTCCAGACCCTTACGATGGCGTTCGCCAGCCTCTTCTACCAGCTTCCGTTGCCGCTCCTCTTCTTCTTCCTTGGCCACTTTCAACGCAAACAGCTGTCGCCGTTCCTCTTTCGACAGTCCTGGTATTTGAACGATACACCTGCAAAAGGAAGGAACAAGTTTTATAATAGTAAAAATTCAGCTATATAGTGACCTTAAAATTCACAAATTGGTTCGGAATGAAAATATGCATACCGATCTTCAAATCTTGACTTTCTTATCTTTTCTACTTCATTGGAAGCTTTCTTCCGGTCTCTATTCTTGTCAGTGTCAACCGTACGCTGCCGCCAATGTCTGTAAATAACAGAATGTTTCATTGGTAGTTAATTAAAAAATGTTCGAAAAAATATTCAAAAGCAATCAGGAGATGATCAACGATAAATAATAAGTGTACCAACCTGTCGTAAGATTGCTTGTTAGTTTGGGTATCTTCTTTATCCAAATACTCTTTGTATCCACGATCTGTAACGGGGAATCATTTTTATCGCAAAAACAAACAATGAAATTGGAGGGGAAAAAACTGTCAGTTGCAATAAATATGTATTCATAGCTCCTCCATACCTGCTTCACGCTCATGTTCCTTCATCTGCTCAATTCTTTCTTTCTTTGGAATACGAAACACTTCTTTCAGATTGCTCCACTCAGCAAGCAGTGTGGTCACCAGTAAAACGAAAGAGTGATTCGTTGGCAAATCATTTACCTCTTCATTGATCACTGCTACTTCATCAGTATCCAATATACCAGGTATTTTTGTTTCTGAGGCAGCGGATGTTTTGATTTCTGGGAGGTCCGTGACCTTGCCTTGCTCCATGGGTTCTCCTTCAGGAGAGCTACTGACTCCGCCGACAGAATCTTGAGACGCTTCCACAGGAGAGATATGTTCCACTTTAGGCTCGATCTTTGGGCAGGCAGTAACTGTAGATCCAACGCCAGTCAGCGCTATCACGGGTGCAACAATCCATTTCTCGACCATATTTAAAACTTTACTGTCTTGCAGCACGGTCTTATTTTGGATCGGCAGTTTTGAAAGTGTTTGTAGAATCTGTCAAGAGTTTAAAGAAGCATTATAAACATGCCGTCAAAAGTCGGAACTAGAAGGCAAGAATTTCCCTTGACAGCGTAGGTAGCCAGCGTAAGCCTTGAGGTGAGTATCGCACGGCAGCGCGCTTTTACAATAGTTTCCCTTTCCTTCTTAGTTTACGGGGCTGTTTTTTTACGCACGGCCATTTAGCCCTTGCACTGCACTAGATGTTACATGTGCAGATAACCTAGGTCCAACATTCCTACACCCCGGCTACTAATTATCCGGTGCCTAGCCCCCGTAACTAAGTTACGTACACCGCGGCAACTAATTCCTTATTGGGTATAGTTTCTTCAGAGGGGTCGGGCCATGATCAGGCTCTGCTCTGTTAGAGAAGAAACTATCCTTGTCTGGAATATTTGTGGAAAGTTACAGAAAACAGCTAGCGTTCTTTACGAGGGAGTATTGGTAATCACACCGTTTTTACTAACCTCCGTGCGTAATTTAAGCGAGCTCTCGGTGACACCGTCAATGTCGCTCATCCACTTGGAGATGAGTCGAAGGCCGTGGTAGTCGAGAAACAGTCGCAGGCAAGCTGGCTCCCCTCGCTGGATTAGTTGAAGCAATTGAATGCGTGACTGACTGTCTTGGCTGCGCACCATCAGGCGGCACAGACTCAGGGTGTGGTTGCGGTTCTTCAGACCCGACAGGCACAGCTCTTCAATGTCCTGCTCGAGCTGGAATTAGGGAACGACATCGAGTTATCATTTTATGACCCCGGCTCTACGACGTTTCCTGATTTGCCGATTAGTGATACAAGATGTTCACTTGACCGTCAACGGCACTCAAACTGTCACTTGAAAATTAAGATCATAATAACCGTCCTTGACGTCAAGTATTAAAAGAATGTTGTAGCGTGAAGAGGATGGAGGATGGTCGGACGAAGATAGAATGCCGAAAAGTATGTTTGAAGAAAAGTATGAAAAAATGGGAGAGGTAGACCAAATAGAAACCAAACATGCAATGGTACTAAAGAAAAAGATAGGACAATTCGCAGAGGTTGTTTTATGTTGGCTAAAGGAAAATGAAGAGAATTTGCACACCAAGGCACGATGTAGGAAAAAGAAGGACAAGACGAAGGTGAAGGATTCTACAGAGGTGAGATTACACTCAAATTTATTAAGGCCCTAGTGGTTTCCCATCAAGTCTCCATTTTTCCAACGACACCTACCATGTCTTCGCGTTGTATTCTTGTGGGGCTTGTATCTGCTCATATTCACGGACAAGACAATGAACGTTTAGAAAACAATCACAGCCTACTTACATTGGTATCTATTTCATCTGAATCCTCTTCTTCTGGTTCAATGTATTTGATCTCCTCTCTCTTTTTTTTGTTGAATTCTTGATCTTTCTTCTCTTTCCTCTCGGCTTTCTCTTTCTCTTTCTCAGGATCTTCGCCAATCCATCCACGGCATAAAGGGGACTCACAATGGCAACGCTGGGCTTCTTTCCTACAAAAGCAAAAACACTCAAATCCAGGCATGCAATTGCAGCTTTCTTAATTTGCTTTAGCCGCTTCTCGGTAGGTACTCACCCGTATCGCTGAAATTGGTAGTCAAAGGTTAGCTCTTCCCAGGCTGCTACACTCTTTGATGTGAAAAACCCAATCCTCAGTTCTCCGTTGACAGTCCACTATGAAAAGATATATGCATGCAATTAATATATTTTCTCCCCAATTCCCAAGAAATGAAGGCTGGAGACGAGAAAAATCACAAACCTTTTGTGTCTCGGCATTAGGATCGCAACTGTGATTGATAAATCTCGAGATGTTTCCTTTCATTGTTGCATCAATAACGCTGTCAGATTTCAGAGCCATGAAATAGTAATGTCGGTTCTTATCTTTTGAATATTCTTTCGCTCGCCTTCGAAACTCTTTAGCGTTGACAACTTCTCCAACATATTCCAAAAGAAATGCCCCTCTGAGAAACAAAATATAGCAAAAGTTGCAAATTAATCTGCTTTCTTCATTTCATACTAAAGTTACCTCTACTAGTATTTTCTACTAAGAAAATGAAGGTACAAAATGTGAAACTCACGAAGGTAAATCTTCTGTGGCCCTTAAACCATAGCCTTTTTTCTCAGTCTTAAACACTTCACATTTAGAATATTCTTGCTTTTGGAAATGCTTATTTGTGCAGCGGTCTCCGATTGTACAGCGTGAGCCACTGAAAAATAGATAAATTAAGAAATGCCAGAACAACACAGCTTGTTGGCAGTCTTCCTTTTTTAGTGTACCAGTCTTTCTTACCATTCTATCATTAAAAGGCGATTCAAGCAGTCTTCCCCACAGCCAAGTTCTCCTCTTGTAACTTCATCCTTGGTTAGAAAGCAGTCGCAAACCATGCCTCGAAACTCTTTGCATGTTGATCTAGAATAAATATTATATGCCATACATCAAAATACTGATCTCACTGATGGACTAAAATACATCTGTATACAAGAGCAGATTATAGGTAACGGCCTACCTAGTTCGAAAAAAAATTTACTAGGTAGGTAGGTACTATCTATTTATGATGCATTTACTCTTACACACCATCACCAGTACAGACAGCCTATTCAATATGGACCAACCTTTCAGTCAAATAATGATTTTCTGTTAAGTTTTCAAACTGACGAAGCCGCTCTTCCATATCCTTGTCTTCTCGAAGCTTTCTGTCAATTCGAGGATCCTTCTTAGGAGTGACATCTGCCGTAGTTGAGATTTCATCAGTGCCTGTCTGCATGGGAGTTGGGGAAGCAGCTGTGACTGACGGCATGAATGCAGGAAGTCGAGGGGAAGAAGTCGGAGTTCTAGGGGCACTTAGTAGGGGAGAGTGACTCGGAGTCAGAGATCCTGCCCCAGCATCGCCATCTCGGTTTCCAACCATCTCTAGCTCACTAGATCTTCGCCAACGAGATTTGACCTTGACAGGTTTGAAATTTACATCTAGCTGTTTGCCACCAGGAGAATTTGAGATGCACAGCGAGCTCAGTGGGACAGGCATCTTTGTACTGATATTGTTTTCTCTATCTGAAAAAGTTTCTGTCCCTGAATTATTATCAGAGCTGTCTCGGCTCTCTGCAACTTTAGTTTCTTCAGCGGCTACTTTTAAAGCCTGAAAGCGATTTTTGGTTCGTTGTTTGGTTGTGGATATAGAGCGAATGCGACTACTGCGGCGCACGATGGAGCTGCAGTTTGAGCTACTTTCTGAGCCCGTGGTGTCAGTGCTACCACTACGGCTACGGAACGTTGGTGTCTGTGGTTTGATTTCTGTGACTATTTCTTCTTCTACTGGCTTAACGATGACCGCCTTGGATGTAACCTCCATGACGGGAGATGGTATGTCAACTCTTTGTTCCGAGTTAAGGTTTACTTCCACGATTGTGGCAAGTACTCTCTTCTCTTCTTTTTTATCTTCCATTATTTCAATTAATTCTTTGACACTTTCATTTTTATTTTGCTGCTCCAGATGGATGTCATTTAACTTGGTTTTTAGGCGATTGTTTAAAACAGGATTCATGATATCTCCAGCTAATGCTATGGTTGGCACCTTTTTCGAGCTCGCTTTAGGACTTTTGCTAACAGCCGGACTAGTCACTTGGCGAGTCGTTCTATTAGCAGAACTCCGTAGTTGCCTCTTTCCCACAGGTGACACGTCCACTGGTGGGGGGGTCTTAGCGCTATTATTAATCAATAATTTGGCTTGCTCTAATAATTGAGCTACCTTATTTACATCTATGTCACTTTCAGACACTTTTTGACTATCCTGACTGTCTTCTTCTCGTGACGTGAGCTCACTTTCACTAGTGCTAACACAGTCAAAATCCTCTCTTTTATAGCCAGGCATCTCTTCGTCTTTGCTCTCTGTGCTTTCACCCATTTTCTCGGCAGACGTTGTGCTACTTGGTGAAACTTCAGGAACTCTTTCAATTGTAAATGAACTGGGTACCACATTATTTACGGATTCGTTGCTTTCATCTTCATTTAATTTAAGGTCAGTTTCAGGCAACAGATTGCAGTCCTTGTTCAAGGGAATATCTTCATATTTTCTTCCTTCGTCAACATCCATTTCTACTTCCTCACATACAACTGTCTCTTCCACAACGTCTTCTTCCCACATAACTTCAGAGATATCACCCACACTTCCAGAAACCTCAGTCAAGCTTGGTGTATCCGATTGTTTAGGATCATCAAATCGGTCTTTAGGAGATTGCTCACGGCTTACAACATCAGTTTCAACCAAGCAACGTAGTTTACCAAACTTTTTATGCACTATATCAACAGGTATGACTTGAGGTGTGGGAGTTAAGTTTCTGTCAGAACATATTTCCACAATTCTACTGGTTGGTGGTGCAGGTCGAGTTTCGCTACTTTCTTGGCTAATAGATTCATCCACATCTAGTTTTGATTTGGTGCCAGAATCGTTCGGCTGCCCGTTAGTTTTCTTTAAACTCTTTGCTTTAGCAGCTGCTTTTCCAGCATTGGATTTCTTTCGCCGAGCCATCGTTGAGGGCACTGCAACAATGAATGAGAGGATGACACTTGACACTGATAGGCGTTGAACACACTTCAAAGTGCGGTGCATATTTGATACGGTATTTAGGCAAGATTTTAATAGAGACGGTGTGATTCTTTTTGAGGGACGCCGAAAACCTCGTTAAATACATTTTTGGTCCGCTTGACTATGCATAACCTAATTGCCGCGGTCTCAACCACAGCTTCTACTTCAACAAAAATCATGTGATCTTAACATGGGTTACTACTTAAAAACATGTGTAAAGACTTACGAACGAAACGCCGAAAATCAACAAAATCACCAGCACTCGACGTGCCAATGTCTTTAATCAAGACGCTGTAATTTAATTAACTCGCGTATACGCCATTTTTATTATCTCTGAAGTCTCTGAACTCACTCCACCGCCACCTCCGCGGCTCGCACCATGACCACCGCAAAGCGCCACCTATTTAATCCAAACCCCTGTGTTGTCGAACAGGGTTACGGTCGCGTACCGGTTACACAGCAATATTTGGGTTTCTAACCTTATTTGTCTATTTCCAAGTAGCTGCTTATTTCAATCTATTCACCAGAATGGGATCTAGATACGACAGAGCTATCACCGTTTTTTCTCCGGACGGGCATTTACTACAAGTAGAATATGCACAAGAAGCGGTTCGAAAGGGTTCTACTGCAGTAAGTTACATTCTAGTGTGCGACTGCAGTATCAGGTTCTACCTTGGCTGTCATTATTAAAAGGGAAGTGAAGTTTTCACTATGCGTGAACTCAATCATGTTAACCTGCATATTTTGAGTTCATCAACTTGAGTTCATTTACATCCCTTTCATATATTGTTCCATGTAGTCGTTCCACCACGAACTGTTGGTATTAGGCAAATTAAATTATTAGCATCGTCATTGCATCTTTTAATGACGTGTTTGCTCACACATAAAGTCACCCGTCGTCAATCTCAGTGATTCTCAATCACGAAGCATTGCTTCTGAAAGCTAACAATGGCCGATAAAAAACGTAGGAACCCAGCTTTTACGTAGCTAGGTCTAAGTTGGTGTTATTTGAGCCTCCAAACAAATTTACTTGTAAAGCTGAAATATTAGGTGTACATACTGCTAGGTACCCTTTAACGAGGAAACAAATATTGCATAGTAAAAATTTCAATAGAAATAGAATTAAAGTAAACCAACAAATTAGACGAGACGTACACATTTTGGACGGATGATGATGATTAGAGTGCTTGCATAAGAATCATTCAAGTGGTATTTTTAGTATTGAATCTGCCATCTTGGAAGTTCAGACAATCGGGTACAGGCAACGGGCATGGGTACTCAGCGGGAGTGGAATGTAATTTTCTGCCGCAACTCTTCTCTTATTGGCTTGGCATTCAAGGTGGTGGGTAAAACGCTGTGAACAGCACTAGTGATGGGAGTTTTCATGATTTTTTTTTCTTATAACAAAAAAAACGTGTTTAACAGTATGGACACTCTATTTACTAGGAGAACATATTTTTCCGCTAGGGGGGCTAGTGATTATTAACACGGAGCGTTGGCTAGAGAGCCTAATTGTTTTTGTAATATTTAAATATCAAATAATTATAAGAGCATAGCCGTATTTGCATCAAATTCACCGCTGCTTCCGGAACTGATGGATACAAAATCATTTCTCTTCGAAACGGAACGGCTGTAGTGATAGATTACCAAATTGCCGAAATTGTTACATCCATCTGAAATGGTGCCGTAGGAACAAACTGGAGTTACAGAATAAGACCTCAGGTTTTTGAGACATTTTGCAGCTGAGCTTTAGTTAATAATTTAAATGCCAAACTTTTGGTGGACATGACCTGTATAATCATTGTACCATTTTACGTTCAGTATGATTGTCATGGAAGCAGGTTTATTTCTCATTTCCAATTCAAAGCATACACGTCATGATTTTATTTTTCTGGTCTAGGTTGGAGTTCGTGGAAAAGAAGTGGTCGTCCTCGGAGTGGAGAAGAAGTCGGTGGCCAAACTTCAAGAAGAAAGAACTGTGAGAAAAATATGTTTGCTGGATGACCATGTTGTTATGGCATTTGCTGGATTGACAGCGGACGCACGAATTCTTATCAATCGCGCTCAAATTGAGTGTCAGTCACACAAGCTGACAGTTGAAGATCCTGTGACTCTAGAGTATATCACACGGTTTATTGCTGGTAAGTTTACTTATATGTTTTACATCTTTATTTTAATCTTTCAATCAATACTGACAAGTAGGGAGCAGGGTAAATTGACTACATTATACCATGTGGCTGAAGTACCTTCAATCAAGCCGGTTTAAGACCAAAGCAGTTTGGAAATTTTGCCATGCACCACGCATCCAAGAATCGAATCGCTTCGAAGCCGCTTCGGAAAATAAATATGAAAAGCATTATAGAGGTCACTGTCAACAATGTTCTCTATCGTTCCGTGCACATCGTCAAACCGCTTTACAGCCTCCCTATATCACGTTATCTCAATGTGATTCGAGTTCTCCAGGTCACTTCTCAAAATTAGTTAACTTTCAAGCGATTTTAACGAAAACAGATATCTCTACCACTTATCTTTGCCGATTTGAATTCGAACCACCTTGACTAAAGCAACTTCAACTGCGTGGTGTAGTCAATGTTTTTACTGGCTAACACATAGGGGATGACTTTCCAGGCTTTTCCTCTCATACACCACAATGATTAGGGATGAATAAAGATATGATGACAATCAACCAACTTAAGACCTTCAAAAAAACTGTTAATAAACTGGGTTAAACTGCTGAAAACTTCCAACAAACAAACTGCCTATGTTTCGCTAACAATACTGAAAGCTTCTTCTGGGCAAGTCCAGACTTGGAAGTAGTCCACAGTAAACCATTGTTCTTACAATTCATACGCTTTGCCCACCCAGCAAAGCAAGGCGAATGTGTGCCCGGATAGCTCAGTTGGCCTCGACTGGTAATCAAGAGGTTCCGGGTTCGTTTCCGGTCTGGATGCACATTTGTTGAGCTTTGCATGCCTTCCATCTAGCACTTCTGGAAGTCCCAATCCAGAAAGCCTTGTTTTCAGTTATACACATATCCTCTCCATTCTCATACCGGTATGCCTACTGTGTGGAAGTCAAGGGCCAAAACATGCTTTTGCACTAGAACATTTTTAGAAAACAGTTTACGTTAATGGCAAAGAAAGGGGGGAAATCCATGCATGGTTTATCAAACTTGCTTTGTCTGAGGCAGTTTATTTGACCAGACCTTGAGCCTGCTATGATTTGGGGGCTTTTGTCCTGATAATACCTGGCTAAACCAATGGAAAGATTCAAATAAAGAAGGGTGCAAATTGTAACTAGCTGTCAGCTTAACATTGCGTTTTCTTTCAGGCTTTAAACAGAAATACACTCAAAGCAACGGCCGTCGCCCATTTGGTATCTCCTGCCTGCTGGCTGGTTTCGATTATGATGGAATTCCCCACTTGTATCAAACGGAACCATCAGGGATTTACTACGAGTGGAAGGCTAATGCGACTGGGCGCAGCGCTAAGACAGTACGCGAGTTTCTCGAGAAGTACTACACTGATGAACTAGCTGCGACTGAGAAGGGCACAGTCAAGCTGGCTATAAGAGCTCTACTAGAAGTGGTGCAGTCAGGGCGCAAAAACCTCGAGATCGCCGTAATGCGCCGTGGAAAACCGATGGAAATGCTGAATGCTGAAACTATCGACGAGTATGTTGTTGAGATTGAAAAAGAGAAGGAAGAAGAGGCTGAGAAAAAGAAGCAAAAGAAATAAGTTTGCTTTGGTCTTGTAATAATTTGTTTAATGTCAAAAAAAAACTTTCTTTTTTTATTTCTTAACATACTCGCCAACAAATAAAAGCACAACGTGTAACTTGTGGCAAATATTGTTAATTTCATGGTTGGAAAAAAAGGTTCCCGGGTACAGTTTCCCTCCCTAGTTCGTTACTTAATAGCACTCACAAAATCCATGCAAAATAAAACACCAAAACATGCAAATATGCAACACGAAATAAAGTTGCTATTGGTATAGTATTTCTCGGCAGTGCTCTGTTTTGTGTTACATATTTGTCAGCCTCAAAAAGGGCCTTAAAATACAGTTGTCGACAGGGTTGACAGTGCACTGCCGAGAATCATTGTCACATCCAACGGCTAGCTCTAAACCGCCGTACTCTTAAAGTTGCTATTATCGCACAAACTTTGCTTTTCAAAAAAAATCAATGTTCTTACAAAAACAGTAAAATGATTATGTAGCTAATGATTAAAAACTAACTATAAAAATATAATTAAAAAAAAACTTCTACTAAACCAGTGCACTAACATTGTTTTTGGTGCTTGCTATTAGTAGGAGTGGTGGTAGGTCCACTTTAATACCACAACAATGTTACAAGGGTATCCCTTCTAACTGTTTGGGGAAGTTTGGCCTGCAATCGAATGACAGCCACTCGCTGGCGGCGTTCTGCCCCTACCCCATCCCCGTCTGCTGCATTCTTGTCAAAGCGGTCAAGCCTGTAAAATTTGGGGGCTTAGTACTTCAAATGGGTAAGATGTTCCGCTGTGATGATTTTTCTGCTCTTAATTGGTAGGTAGATTAAGTAAGTTTTTTTTATTAAACGCACAAGCTTCAAACCCTCCAGCCTCTCTCCCTACTCAAACTGGATCTTGGTATAAATGATCACCCATCATACCACTGTATACAACATTCCAACCCGTTCAGTATCTTTGGAGCGCATTGAGAGCGTACTGGTTCCTATGCTGTCTTTTCATCAGCTGGCTGCGCATTTATTTTTAGTAGTTTTATAATAGATTTTTTTAAAATTTTGGTATAATTGGTTGTTTTTCCAATTGAAAATATTTGATGTTTTTTCTCATCTCTTCATTTATGCTTTTAACTGGTGCCTACCCTAGCGTAATACACCTTTTTTCTATGGTAATACCATGTAATACTATATTTGCTATCCTATTGATCGGTCCAATTGGCAACACCCGGTACGCCTGCTATTACAAAAAAAATTCAAATTTTAAAAAGCTGTGTTAAATTTTACTAGCATGCTTTAAAATCCATACACATACACATACACAGTACTAGTAATACCTAGATAGTAGTAGTGGACTGAAATGAATGGATCAGTTTTCTCTCTCTCACTCTCACTCTCTCTCTCTCTCTCAGCGCCAAATCAGCTGACTCAAAAGCTGACTGTTCCAAACGGTACAATGGCAAATATCCGCGGGTGTCATCTCTTGTGTCACTGTCATGTGTTTTTATTTTCTTATTTTGATGAGTGAGTTCCTAATACATCACTTTTATTTGGTTGGCAAGCAGACAAATATGTTCTTTAGTTGCCCCAATGGAAACAAGCATTAGAAAATTGCCCCACACCAGAAAAATTGATGGAGAAAGAGAGGTTTGTGGATGCACTACCATACCAGCTTACATTTAAAATAAAATATTATTCAGACTGAAGGATTCATTCATTCATTCATTTCATTATTTGTTTCATTCATTCTTTCTTAAATTCTGAAGGATTCATTCATTCAGACTGACGGATTCAGACTAAAGGATGCACTGACGGATTGGAAGGAATGCACAGCAAAGCTTTTATAAATTTTCTCACAATACTTTTATATATTGTGAGCCTGCAGCACTAATCTCAATCCTCCTTTGTAGCACCATTGAATGTATAAGGTTGTAGCCATAGCACTGCTCAATCATTAGTCACGTCACAAGCACATTGAAACCATGTGTTGCTACAAAAGACACCTGTTTACTTTTTAAAAAAACTGTTAATAACTAGGTTAAAATGCTGAAAACTTCACTGAAACTAAACTGCCAACGTTTCGCTAACTATTCTGAAAGCTTCATCGGGGCTAGTCTGGCTTGAAGCTTTGAGAATAGATGAAGATGAATGAAAAAAATTTGAGATGAAGCTTTCAGAATAGTTAGCGAAACGTTGGCAGTTTAGTTTCAGTGAAGTTTTCAGCATTTTAAACCAGTTATTAACAGTTTTTTTAAAAACTATAGTGCTGAAATTAGTCAGGAGATATGAGTCTCAAAAATTTTATACCTGTTTACTTATTTGTGAAAACAAGCTTAGGACCGAATGATACAGATGATCTAGTAGGTACTTACAAGCAGTGCTCCAATTGGAATGAGGGGGCGGAATCATAGATGTACGAACGTATTCTTTCATATGGTAGTATAAATAAGGTATATGAGGTTCTACAAATGATTGAAGATGCATTCGCTATTTTTGGCCGTTTCGCTAAGATTTGACTTTATTATTGGGGTTCGCACAACAATCTGGCTAGTAGAACGGCTTTTACCAGCTTCAGGCGTGACTTCAATTAAAATATGTTACAAATTAAAGATAAAGCAAAAACACACCTTTGCACCAGAAGCTCCTTATAAAATCCCTGTGTTAATTTAGGCAACTGCTCAAATTTTCCTTGTACAGCTTTTGCCTCAAAGACACGTTTCTTCAAGCCGTTTTGGCAGCGCTCGGGCCATCTCGAGTGTCTGAAGACCGGTCGAGACTTTTGAGCTTTTTCGGGCTAGACTTTCCTTTGCAGGAAAAGTTTGGGCCGGGGTAGGTCAGGCCGGGCCAACAAAAAATCGTATCTACCAGCTCTGCTTCATAGTATGTCGCCAGAAAGGGTAGCTTAGGAACATCTGTAATGTTCATGATTGACAGATGCAGTGCTTGTGTATTGTAACTTTCCTACCGTCTTTCAAAATTACATACCTACCAGTTAAAAGTAAAAAATGCCATTAAAAGATGTCACTTTCCAATTTAAATTTTACAAATTCAATGTCTGTCTGCTTACCTAGAGACGTGGCGTTATGTTTATTAAAATCCCAAGAGGTATGCCGTGCATCTCATACCGTCCCAATTCGAGCACTGCCTACAAGTAGAAATAACTAGAAGTAGAATTCCTTCATGGTTCATTCAGCTGGCTAAATTTAAATTAATCTTATTTGTCCCAAGATTTTCGCTGCTCCTTTTGGATCCAGGAGAAATATATTTTGAAGATTTCAGTGCCTTTTCGTTTTCTGGTTACACGTCCGAAAATGACTTTGAAAACAAGAAGCAGATTGGCCGTCTCAAAATGTGTTCAAAATCGATTGTATTTGATCCCAAGGATGTTATGGCACCAATACTTAAAATTCCATTTAAAGAATGTACAAATATTTCCGAGTGGGAGGGCAATCGTGCTTGCAAGTAAGATATTTAGTTTGTTACATTGTAGGTTACACCTATACCAGTCTTGAGTAGTAGCCCATTATGCAATGCCAGTAACACTAAACGTAGGTAGTAACACTACGTTTAATGTTTAAGTAACGTTTTTGCGTAGTGTCTGGAAGTTACAAAAAATCTAGAAAAAAGTTGCAAGCAAAGTAGTGTCACTACTTTATTCCAAAATTGTGAAAAGTAACACCACACTATTACTTTTTTGAGACTCATATCTCCTGACTAATTTCAGCACTATAGTTTTTAAAAAAACTGTTAATAACTG
>QKMV01001124.1:0-17512 GCA_003287335.1 Lednia tumana
AATATATATATTTGTCCCTGTCAGCTGTAACACGTGCGTATCTCTTGCTTTATTGTGGTGACTGTACGATTAATTTCTGTGATCACTAATTTATGTAGCTTCAACAATGTTTAGTTAATTATATCACTCACAGGCACTTGCATGGTTATACTTACATGCCATAAAACTATAGGTACTTAGATTTATTATATTATTGAACTATTGTTTTGCGTTATTATTGCATTATTTACCGCTACAAGCACTCACTAATATAGCATAAGACTTCGCACAGCAGTGTTATCATAGCGCTTAAGGTAGGTGACGTAGAATAATGAAACATATATACATGACTGGGAAACAGTGTGTGTAAGAGGTAATATAATACCATATCCAAAGAAGGAAATACAGAGCTTGCATGTCAAATTCAAAGCTTATGACAAGGTTGGAACCATTTTATAATTAAGAGATCACCCACACATAAGAGACAACTACGCATTTGGCTCCGTTTAGTATTATTTTATTGACTGGAATAGGTGTGTTGATGATTATTAGTTATTACTATCTTTATTCGACCATTGGCATGGGAGTTGAGCCTTCCAAAAATCTATGGAGAACTTACTCTACTTCGGTTGCGGGGTCTGAAGTCTATCAAAGATAACCTTATCCCAATCTTGAACCATAACCAGGGCAGGGTGTAAGCCCGAACGGGTTGGCATGTTGGAAACACCGGCTCTCCAATGATCACCGAAGTTGAGCAACATGAGGTGGACGGATGACCATTCATCCCAAACCCGAGTTCTGTTCGGGAGAGAGGTACAGGGTTTGATTTGAAGCTAGCTAGTACATCAGATTCACTCCCCCTTGATATTGACCTCTTGTGGTGCACAAGGCCTCAAATGGTAACTATAATCTGTAGTGCACGGATTAGCGTAGGAATTCTGGCGAGTGCTGTTCGAGTTGCACAGTCCTTCGGAAGGGACGTTGAGCGCTGGCCCCATTGGTACTTTTCGACAAAAGTAGGCTACGTGCCGGAACCGGGTTCTCTCTCTTCCCTGTTAAGTTCACTATCACCCTATCATTCATCGACGTCAATAGACTAGTGCCACAGGGCCAGGTGCCAATGCAGTGAGTCGTTAAGGTGAATCAAATACCAGCTGGAAAAACCCACCCGAATTGTACATTATTTATTCACTGCAGTCAAACTAGAAGTGACAGAGACACCAAACTTAGTTCATTCCGCATAGAATTCAACTGGCTTTCTGACTAAATGTACTTGAAGTTTGTATTTTTGTTACTTTTTGTTACAATCAGATTTTAGATAGAAAAGTGATACAATCACAGTAAACCTGCACCTTGAACAAAAAAGTGATGAAAGTAAAAATTTAAAAACGTTTGTCACAAAGCGCGTTGGCTTCTCTATGGAAAGAATCAAGTTTGGTGTTTCTACCACTTGCAAGTTGACTGCAGCAATTAAAATGCGCCAAATATCGGATGGGAATTTCCAGCATGCCACCATGTGTTGTCAATCAGACTGTTGAGTTCCTCGTTCCGTGTTCCAGCTCAGAATGGGTTCGTGTTGAAAAGAGAGTGCGGCCTGGGCCCGTGCGGGTTCGAGGACGAGATGGTCAACCGAGGGCTAGGGCTGGAGGGCTGCGACCGGGGCAAGAACGAATACTTCTGCATCTTCTGCTGCACGCATAACGGCTGCAACAAGGACGCCGGCACCACGGTGTCACCCACGCTCTGGCTAATCGCCCTCATCCTGGCACCGACACTCATGCGATCTTCAAGACAAATGTTTGGCATCGGATTGGATGTGCTGAGAAACTGTGTACCTTAAACGGAGTTACATTTGTATTCTTTCTCCTGTGTTATAATTTGATCATGTTTTTGATTTTTATAAAACGTGAATTCAATCACACAAAAGGGATACGCTTGTTATGAGCGTAAGGTATTGTGAATGCAATGGTTGTAAGCTACGAATTACAAGGTGGAATGCCGTTGGTTTTCAAAAAATCTTCGATCAAATTGGGTAAATGTGGTCGGTGTTTGAGGCTGGTTTGATTTAGGGTCGTTATTACCTAGAAGGTTGGTATGGCTGTGTTAAGTCCTTTGGTTAGTAGTTTGCTCTTAGTCACGCCAAAGTATTTAGTGTAGAGTAAATTAAATTCAGCCTGTGGTCCCAACATTGCAGATGTTGCTAATGATGATGGGACAAAATTTTAACTTTGTGGCTGGTAATCTACATACTCACCAGCTGATTATAAGTATTAATATCCTAAAATCAAAACGTTTGGCCCTGGCTCGTCTGAAAATTGAAGTTCCTTCTGAATTCGTAGCGATGGATTAAAAATGATCTAGTTTTTGTTAAAAAAAAAAAAATTCCATCTTTAGCAAAAAAAGTACTGCCCCTGATTAGCTGTGCCTGCATAGTGGCAACTAGTTAAACGGAGTGGAACCCTACAGTAAGGTTCAAGCTAAGTTAAGTTATTTTTTCCTAAGCTTCCCCTTCATTTTCTTCCCCCACCATGCGCCCGAAAAGTTTGGGCCCCGACGACCGGAGCTGATAACAAAAGGGTGAGCTCTCCGATGCCCCAAACTCCGATAGCCCACCTACCTTCTTCGAGCGCACTTGCCAGATTTGACATCCTGATTACCGATGGCACAGAAACCCCTTGGCAGGCATGATATCTAGAGTTTTCGCAAAAAAAAAATCTCTACGTTTTGTTCGGACGATTGGTATTGATTATCCGATAAGTAGTAGCTGACTTTCAAATGATAATTGGCACATTTTGGATCATAATTATGCGACTAAAACTGCATTAGCCTTGGTCATAAAAACACAGTACACTCTCACGTTCACTTTTCTGGGAGGAAAAATATCACAGGGAATCAAAGCATTTCTGCATCAATCAGGTTTGAGTTTGAACTGCACTAAAACCCACCAATTTCTGAATGAAACGGGCACCTGTGCTAGTTGCGAACAAAGTCGTGGTAATTTGCAATCAGCACTCCATTCCATTACAACACTTAACATCTTCGTGATTTCGTGCGTTATCATTAACGTCAGCTTCTAAACACGCCATTACATATTATGATACATGGGTGAGAATGGGTAGTTTTCATCATAATCTTGCAGAATTTTAAAACGTATTCAGTCACCGCATGTTACTAATTATACATTAAAATGGGTTGAAATATTTTATACAATGGGTAACAAAATAGTGTTATCACGATTCATATCATAAATTGAAAAATCAAACATTAATATTTTATTAAAATTTTCTATCTAAAGATTGATTTTAACAGCAGTTTTAGTCGTAAAAGTATGATTCAAAATGTGTCATTATTATTTAAAAGGCAGCTACTTGTCGGATTATTCAAACGATATCAATCGAAGAAAAATTAAAAGATTTGAAATTTTTTCGCGATAATTAGATAACATACCTTTCGAGGGATTTCTTCGACATCGGTAATTAGGACCGTCCGGACCCAAACTTTTGGGCCACATGGTGGGGGAAGAAAATGAATGGGAAGCTTCGGTAAAAATAACTCAACTTAGCTTGAACCCTACTGTAGGTTTGACCAAGTCCGGCTAAGTAAAAATCTCCCGGTTTACCATCACCTTCGCAACAGCCGATCATATTTGTCTGTTTCTACGTTTAAACCACACATTGTTAAGCCGCCCCTAAGTCGTCTAATGAGAAATTAGCGTTCCAGCACCACATTAAAGAAGTTTAGTCTATGCCAGTATAGACAAGTCTATTCGCCACGAAAATTTGACTGCATGCGCTCCCGGTGGCCAAAGAATCCAATCAGTTTCAGTTACCTCACTGCTGCCTTCATATTGGCATGTGCTTATTGTGACTGGGCGATCCCAATGGCTAATTCTGCAGTAAAACCTGACTGCTGTCACCATATTTGCATCTGCTCGTATTTAATCCATGCCATTTACGTTTCATTTTCGTGCCGAACAATGTTTTTGTGTCGGGCTGCTGTCAAGAAGCACATGTTATGTTATCCTCACCACCAGAAATGAGCAACACATAATGCTTGTGGTTTTCCACCAGTAGGGTAGTCATTGTCAAAAGACAATCTAAGTGTTATCTTAATGGATTGTTCTTTCCAGTTGTAAGCCAACCAGCCCAAATAAAAAACACGATTAGCGAAGAAAATTGTTTTAAAATGAAAAGCCGACTGAAAAATGCGACTGGTCACACGAAGCATGGAACAATCCTTGAAACTTGAAAGCCAAGAGCGAAACTGTTTCCAAGGATGTGCATATCTGGTAATGCTCAAAATGAATGGAAGGCAACGCAATAGTGTTCATAGATGCTAAAATATGCACATATCTACTCTTCCTAGTTGTTCCAAATGTTGTGCTTTTTGGCATTTCAAGTACCTAACGTTAATTGTACATTTTATTCGTCATTCCACATGTTGCGATCTGTAGTTTAAGCATTTGAAAAATTGCGATAGAAAGATCATAATGAACTTCAAATTAAATTATTTAGGTACGCATGTCCAAATGTATGAACAATAATACAATTTTAATCGTCTTGGTAAGAAAGAATGTCTTGATGGGCAGCTCTCTTAAGCAAATTTCTTCTGTGGTAGCTAGGCAGTAGGCATGGTACTTATCTACCCATTATCCTGATCACAGCGAAATAACATGGTTATTAAAATTTTCTAATATGTCATACCTTTTCATTCAAAACAATAAAATACAGCCAATATGATTATTTTGTAATGTGTACACCTATCTAGTACCTAACTCCAATTATTCATGTAGGTATGTAAAATTTTAAACCTTCGTCCTACATGACTAGAAAAAAAACGATTTTGAAGGCACCTGAATGAAACCCAATCTACAGTCATCCTAATAAGTCCCGAAGATCCCATGCCTACCAAATAGTCTAGTCGGTGCACAAAGCCGGCAGCATCATCCAGTAATCACGAACACTAGATAAGAAAAGTAGGTACCCATATTCTGCTGTGCAATACAGATACTATCGAATACAATATCAGGGAAAAGCGTATGTAAGCGTTTTTAAGTTATAACTTGTCACACAACTTGTTTTTCAGGCGGACGTCATGTTTTTGCAGCGTGCAATGCATTTCCTCATGAGACCTTATGCGTCCATAGTCGTGACTCACGAGTCACGAGTTAAATACCTTTCATCCAAAATAATGGGATTTACTGCACAAATAGTGGCTGCCAGTTTCGCTATCCGATTTTTTAGTTTCCCTACATGCAGTTTCCTTTTTCCCCGATGCAAGGACTAAAGTGACTGGATGCTTGAAGATGGTCGTTTACGTCGCTTTTTCGAGCTGAAATGATTGAAACAAACGTGAAAGTTGGCGCTTAGTTTCAAACGGTGCTGTTTGATTCAGTTTCCGGTTTTATTGGTGACATACCTCCCTATCCCCCCAAAATCAGGTATTCAGTAACGTGAAAATATAGTTTCCGAATTTGATAATACGTAAAGTTTTCTATATTGAGAGCCGTAGTTTTGGAAAATGGTTCAATTTTGTATCCTTCCTTAGGAAATGACACATGCGCCAACTTCAAACAACAATTTAACTCCCTCAACAAAAGTCCCAAACCAATCGCACGAATAAAAAATAGCATCACAAACCGATTTTCACCCATTCTAGCGTTTTGTAAATGATTTCAAGCGTGGAAATCATTTTAAATTATAATTACGACTGTGATAACGAAAGCTGCAAAAGATTTTGTGGCGGCTCAGTGCAAAATCCCTTCTACAACCTCATAGAGCTCCGTAACTCCTCATACTTTAACCCCTACCGTACGCAAGTCATGGTCTATTTATCACCATTGTTCACGTTATTTATCATATCAACCCCTATATATATGTATCTTATGTATCCCACATACATGTACATGTCCAGGGGTCGGACCGGCAGGCTCACGAATAAATCAAAATCATTATTACTTTTTGAGACTCATATCTCCTGACTTTTAAAAATCAAAATCATTTCTTCTCGTTCAGGTTGTGAAATAGGGATTTTTAGAGGGTTAGACATCTCGAAAATGATTCCGCGGCTGGGAACAGCTGCTAAATTGCTATTCATATTTTTCACGAGACCACTTTGTGCCATAGAAAGAAAGGGCCGCTGTTCCATTCAACTGAGAGATAACGCCAAATAATAGCCAATCATATATAGTCTTTGCTTTTGTTAGGAGTGCACGGCCTTTTGAAACGTTTCAACCCTCGCACTTGTAAGCATCCATGTTAACATCCCGAACATGTTATCAATCAGAATAGATGAGTCTGGCTATGTTGTCAAATATTTCGTAGACCAAGTGCAACCCTCACATGCCATATTGCTATACCTATAATTGATGGGTTGAGGAGGCAATTTGGTATTTGGCAACACAGCTCTGTGCTCGAGTCAGCGATCAAGTCAAAACGGGTAGAAAACCCGAGTTCTATCAAATAAACATTGATTTCAATCAAGATAAACCTAATCACCTCTAATTCCGTGCACTCCTAACTGAAGCAAAGACTATACCGGGTATCAATTCATCTAGTAGCCGTCCCAACAACACATCTAGGTTTATGCCGATTTTCCTTCGATGAACCCTTCAGCTGGGAGGAACATATGGCGCCATTTCTGTGGCACAAAGTCTCTCATAACGACACGTGAAAACCATGTATTCTATATGTGAGCTCGCCACAAACGTGCGATTTTAAAATGTCTTAATCAATACTATTTTAAATTAGTTTCACGATTGAATTAATTGAAAAAACGTAAAAAGAATCTGTTGCCATGTGTTATCCCTGCAAGTACAGGGTTGGTGTTTGAAAGAGTTATGAAGGTCTGAAGTTGGCGCTTCTGCTATTTCGTATGACTGTACAAGTTTAAACCATTTTCGAAAACTACGGTTCCCTGTAGGATAGGACGGAATGAGTTAGCAAAGCTTGGTATTCTGTCCCATTCGAAGATATTACTAGAAGTAATCTTGTCTTGTCGGTGTCCCATTAATCTTCAGAGCACTCAGGCATGCAAGCTCCAATGCGAGTGAGATCAGGGTTCTGAATCAAGTCTCCGATGAAACCGATTTCTGGTACCCCTAACACACTCATCTGTGGTAGTACCAGTAATACCCTACTGGTATGCACTACAAACCATCTTGATGTCAACAAAATCAACCAATTAGGTACCATTGGAGCAGTACGTAATGTAATGTCTGTGGCTCTGTAATGCCAACTGATAACAAATAATTACTTTCCATTGCATTGCATGCTCATTTGTGAGAAACAATACAAATTTAAAAGTTCCCAAGGCTATATACATATATAAAGTGATTGGTGATTACCTTATCTTCACCACACACTGCTGTAATTTGATGAGTGTTCTTAACAACCTATATTAGTCGAATGTTCAAATATACAGTCAAATTAAGAACACACATGATTACGTTTCTGAAATATTCACAAAAAATTTATTTACAAATACAAAAGAATAAAAATTTTGTATGCAAACCAATTATTATTTATATTATAAACTTAAGTTATCCTCATCAATCATCAAAGACCTACTGCCTGGTATTTCATGATTCTTATAGGTACTGTAGGTATAAACAAATACTTTTCTTATCTTGAGTTATAATTTAATTTCCAAAGTTAATCCAGAACATTATAGAAGCACTGATTTTGCCTTGTTACTAATTAATTAGTGAACTTTTACAGTTTTCAAGTGACTTAATTTTCAAACAGCATCCAATCAAGAAATTGCACACGTACATACTAGGTCTACTCCAAGAAAAAAGTGGTTTCATTTATTTCAACTGATCACTGACATGGCCGTGGCTGTCCTGTATTTACCAGTTTTAGAGTTCCCATCCATCCATTCTTCACTCAGTATCAACAAAACCTAACCAAGACGCAATTTCTGGCATCTTTTAGGTTTTGCATAAAACGTGCAGCACTTGTAGTTACTTACCGATACCCACTATGGGTTTCTGCTAGGTAATGTTGTCATCTTCATCAAATATTGTTGATAGCCTAACAAGCAAAATTTCTAGAATTCCCACCCCGAAGAAAAGTGCCCTAATAAAATATCACAATGCTACATTAAGGCCCAGCAATAGTTGACGAGAGAAACTGGATCAGTGACGCAAGATATAGTATTAGGTTTGGGCAATGCCAATGCCAGCTTGATGTATCAAATTTCTGTTTCTTCTGTCAGCATACCAAACCATATTAGGGACGTCTGCTGCTGCCTATTGAACTGCCGACTGACATTGTTGCTTTACATTACATAACCTTTGAAAATACTCCTCACAAGTCCACTAACCCAGTTTGTGAAGTCAGTTTTTTACTGATTAAACTAAATTTATAGTTGCTACAGACAAAATGGTGCACAAACTTGAGGACACGACGGTAGTACTGCCGATGGAACAGAAATGGGTAGTTTTGTGAGTTTTGTCTTTGTCGAATCGTACCTGCGATGACATTTTGTTCACAGCTCATCTCGGTCAAGGAGTGTGTATCGGTTTTTCGATGGTCCTAGTTTCTTGAACGTCGACTCGGGCGGAGATGTTTGAATCCTACCGTCGATCATAAGCTTGGGCGCTTCTGTCCCGTAGTGGAACTCTCTGTGCAGTTTTCCCGAGTAGAGGTCTTGCAGGAAGGCTTTCAGCTTACCAGGGATGTCCATGTCTTTGATGTCTGAGAAGAGGTACATGTGCCGGAAGCTGTCGATAGCAATGAGCGGCAAGTCATTCTGACTTTTGCCCAAATGGTGGAGGGGGTGCGCAAATCTCACACCATCCGCAGTTAAGAAGTTGATGTTTTCTGAGGAGGAAGTACATCTTCATTAATCATTAGCCATCAATAAAACACTTAACAGCAAAGTGGGTACGCACCTTACTTTCTTAAGGTTACGTTAACTAAGAAAATATATTACGGCACTGTTTTTATGACGTAATTTGGTTCGTAATTAGACCTAAATCTGTTTTTAAGACACTTGCAAGTTTTTTCTGATTTATCATATTATATCTCCCGATTTGTTTTGTAACTAAGTTAGCTAGTACCTACCTAGAAGAGTTCTAATAACTCGAAAACTTTGAACTATGCCAAACAACCTATTTTCACTACATACATCCAGTAGAACTACTACAGTAGGTACAGACCTACCTACGTTTCATTAAAAGAGGTTCCATTATCTGTCATTATGACCAAATGTCTAGTAAAGTGAAATTTTTATAAGCTTGCCACTTCCATGGCTCTCTGTACAAGGTACTGATTCCCTTTGCTCTAGTGGTATGAATAAGATAAAAGAGGGCCATGAACCTGGTAACTTATAAACATTTCAGTGTAGGTACCTATCGGGGAACACTTCTAGATTCTAGTTGAAGGCCCTGAAGCTACTTGGCTTAGCAAACATGTGAATCTTAGGCCACTTACGTTTCTCTGAAATAAGTTGCGTTAAAACAATGTCGTTGTATTTCTTGACAATTTCTGTATCTTCAGGCTTGTGGAATAATATTAGGAACGGTAACCCCTCTTCTGTCAGTTCTTCCGCATTCTCGAATGTGATTTCGCGTACCATCGGAACACATTTCTCGGAAGCCCAAATGTTAAGCTCATCGAACGTGTCAAGGTTTCCTGTAAACGTCTCGTCCTCTTCATTTGACCGCGTCTTGTCAGGACGGAACACAACGATTGGTTGTCCAGGTGGGTGCATTTGTTGAGATGCTTCTCTGCAAAGGACAGTTAGGTTATTGTCAATTAATTTAATTGATACATCATTCAGCTTACTTTTCTTTTGATTAGCCATCTTCTATGACAACAAAAAACTAAAGCAAAGTAAATTCAATACCAATTCCACACAGAAAGCTGTACCATCAGCGTTCCCAGTATTTTACAAACCTACAACCAAAGTAAAAAGCCTTTTCACAGAATCATATTGTACTATTCGGTTACACCTACTCAAAGTTGTATTGGTAACATAAGGTCATGGGGAAGGCTTTCCCAGCCCCGGGCATTCATTACTCTGTGGTGGTGTACGTATACCTATCGACACATGCTTATTGTAGAAAGGAAATAGGAGGATAAAAAGCACCTCACAGAAATGAGATATCAATGAAAACTTACCCAAACCCAACATGGAAACTGCAGTCTTCTTTAAGATTGGTAGCAACTCTTCTGAAAATTTTATACTCAGGAACATCTTTCCTGTCAAAATACCCGATGATTGTCCGTTTTTTGTCCTGAGAAAATAAAAACGATGATTACAGCACTGAACGCGAAATAAAATTCAGTGGTCTGACTTGCTCGAAAGCTTTCAGTAACAGCGCAAGAAGTAAAACAGAACGTAGACTCACAACATCGATTTTTGTTAACTCGCTCAAGTGATGGAATTCTTGGATCGGATCTTCCAACTGCTTCTTGACGAAAGACAGGAAGGCTTCAGCAGACCTTTGACCTCTGTATTCTCGTTTCGTTGGCTGACCATTTCGTATCACCTTCAGTGTTGGATACTTTGTAATGTGGAACCGAGTGGAAATGCTTCCTTCTTTATCGCAGTCCACCTTGCCCAAAACAACCTGCCCGCTTTCAGGAAACTCTTGCGCAATCTTATCGGCAGCTTCATCGAACACTGGCTGGAGCAGGTTACTGAAGCGACACCAGTCGGCATAAAAGTTTAAGATGACTAGCTCATTAGAAGCTGTAACAATGAGACAAAAGTTTTTTAGAGGAAATTACAACTGACAGGTTATGGCTGTCTGGCAAAAGATGTTCTCGTGCAATGTTTTTGTACCTAATGTCGTATCCAAATTTTCTTGCGTAAGCTGTACAGCTCCACTGTCAGCGGGATTGTAGAAAGAGTAACATACCTGAGAATGAAAATTATGTAAGCATTAACTACGAAACGCCCAAAATATTATGTCGTGGCAAGGCCCTCAAGTGCCCTAGAGGCTAATCACAAACCGACATGTCACAGAGCATTTGGGATTCGTTTTTACGATGAAGAAAACAATACTTACAAGGAAAGTTGCTATCAACGAAAGCTTGTAATGTTCCAGGTGACTTGATAAGTTCATTGTTTTCTAATAAAAACAAAATAACCGTATTATAACGTCAGTTAGACTCGACATTCGGTGTCCGGCGAGTTTCCTTATTGAAATGTATTGTAAGATGCCTATACTAGAGTTTTGTAGGAGGCTTTCAAGGTTCTTGTATGAATGGTTCGTAATTCGGTATTCTGCCAACGCGTCCTTTGCGCCACTTTTGAATGCATGTCAAAGAAAATTTTAAAATGCGAAATCTAGGAGAAATCCTAAGATAACGAAGTTAAAATAATTCAGCTAACCGTATAATAGCTACCTTTTTCCTTGGCAACTTCAATTCCTTACTAAATTTCTTAAAAAACATAAAACCCAAAAGGTAGATAAGTCGAGCAAGAAGACAGCCACAATATTGACAAAAGCGATCTCCGACTGCTTACGATCTCTACCGGCGTGGACGCGAACTTGTACGCTCAGCTGTCTTGTCGACTTGTAGTGCCGTGATTGGTCGAGAGTTGAACCGCCAGAAAGAGGCTACTCAAACTTGACAGTCGGGAACTCTTGTTATATATCATTTTCCTTACATCCGTAATAACTCATTGAAAATTGAAACAAAACTTTTCGACGCAACAGAAAACAGTTCAATGCAATGTAGGATTACATGTAGTTTTTTCACGAGACATTAGTTGACAATTTGCAGTATAAAAAAGTTATCTTGGATTCAAATGTTTATAACTTATACTAGGAGCAGTGACGCCAACGGGTAACAAAACTTACTCATCTGGTCCAGGTAGGAATAACATTAATTATTAATTAGGTTTTCCAACGATATTTCTCTTATTTTTAATGTTTCGAATATATCTGAATGTTTGAATTTAGCACGTAATATTATGAGCGTGGAAATAAAAAAAAAGCAAATGGTTGGAATAAAATATTTTTAGCATGTTTCCAGCTGTGCACTTGTGGTATATATATTTCAAATGTGGCCGTTTAGGCCTTGGAAACCTTATAGTAACAATTATCCGTGATTGGGAATATCGCGGACTGTAAGCGGGAGGCTCAGAGTCGACCATGGTGACAGAGAGCGTGTCCTATGTTACTTTCATTCCATTACCATTCTAGACAAACAGAAAAAGTCCGAAGTCGTCGACGGGTCGAGTCATCCCGAGAAGCTGTGAAATTTGTTGGGAGCCCGAAGGTCACCCTGAAATCCAATACCACTACTTCTCCAATTCGAAAAAACTGTGAGAATTTCATCAACTCCTAGATGGTGAGTGAAAAACTCACCTGGGCCTCAAAGCGTAGTTTTCTGAAAACTCATGGATTTTCACAAATCCCCCTAAATTTGACCTAAAGTTATTTGGGGCTTACACAAAACCCCACTTTGTAGATCTGGGCTAGTATTCTATAACTTTTGGAGATGAGGTAAAATCGACTGAAAAGAAATGCAATCTTACAAATTAAATGGAAGTGAGTAAGATGAAGCACAACTTCCATGTTTTCTTCTTTCTCTGAACAGAATGCTGGAGAATAACCCCCTTGAAAGCTTTAACTATCCCCCCCCCCTTCTCTCCCTAGATAGGGAAGGGATGTAATCTATTCTATAAATTATAGTTATTCTAACACTTTGTCTGGACGGCAAAGGATCATTTTCTCTGGAAAAGCACTTGCCTTCAATTATCTTCAACAAACATAAGCAATGAAACGGAAAAACGCACGCTTTTCCCAGAGAAATAATCGTTTTTTGTGTGGAAAAAGTTCCAGAATAATCCCCCAGGCCAAACTGTGAGAAAGCATACTGTGTTACAACCACAAAATAGGCTCTCTAGCCACATCTTCCTGTGTTAACTGCCACCCCTGGCGGAAAAGTATGCTATGCTCTCTCAGTAAATAGAGTGTAGAAACGTCTGTTCGGACTGGAAAAACTGATTTTTATTCGATCCCATGGTTGGGCCACTATAACAAGCTCCCAAGCCAACTTCGCGGCTTTCGAGGGATGTGGGGAAGACGTAGAAAGTATTTTTGAAAGCCATCTTCAAAACGGTAAAGGAGTTGAGATGGAAGGAGCTGCACAGCAGGAGGAGAAAGGATGGAATGCTAGACGGTGGTTTCCAGAGCCTTCTTTTGATGGTTCGTTCAACGGTTTTTCTCAGTTGGCGTGGGATTTTCGGTCCTAAAAAGGAACTCTGGTCTCGATGTTTCGGCTCAGTGTGCTGGGCCATCTTTTTGAAGTGATCAGTCTTCAGGAGTGAAAAACTTCCCTTTATCTTCAGAAGTACTTCACTCACTTCACTCCCAGTACTATACTGAGCCGAAACGTCGAGACCAGAGGTCCGTTTTAGGACCGAAAATCTCACACGAACAGAGTAAAGCCCCACTTCGAACTTTTGAACTAAAGGATATTTCAATTGTGTATGCTTTGGAGCGTTTAGGGCTGAAGGGCAGGATTGGATCTTAGCCTGCAAAGCTGTCAGCAAAAAAATACAGGGCTTCAGTGAGAGGGAAGGGGTTCTCACAAATTTGGCAAAATTACAATGTTATCATGTCATCTTCATACACGAACATAGTCGTTTACATGAGCGCAATACGTTTTCCAAGGGTGGCTCATAGCTGTTCGGTTTTACGACATTACCCAGTTCTTGCGCCACCTGACAACATCTCGGGATTTCAGAGATCATTTGCGCACTTTTGGCGGATATTAGACGCACTTTTGGCGGATCTATTAGATGCACCATTTGCGCCCTAGCATGGAAAATCTTAAGCAGCGCCGCAGACCATTTATTTAACCGTCCATGACAATTTGATCATTTTGATCGTTTTTTCATAAATTATGGAACACAATATATGAGGCATAGCAATGGTCCTTGAGGAGCCCGTTTCAGGTTCGGTTTTCGTTCTTGCCTTTTTATTTTTCCGGGTTCGGTTTTTTACTTTCTTAAAAATATCGCTTTTGAAACCAGTTTCAATCATTTAAAACTAGTAAAACCAAAACCGGTTAATTCTTTTTCGCCGGTATATAACTTCACCCGAGGATCGAACCTGTACAAAAACTGGTCTCTTTCAAAGCGATTTCTGTAAGGAAACGAAGAAAATTGTTCAACATTTCTGGATTTCGGCTTGAAAAAATGTGAGAATTTGTATGGCTTTGTCGAGTCTATTAAAACACCGAAATTAACCTTGAAGCAGCCAAAATAACCACCAAAAATGTAACAAGTTATTATTAAATGATTAAGACTAATGTCTTCTGCCTAATCTCAGCACTAGTTTTCAAAAAAACTGTTAGTAAATGGGTTTAATCAAGTGCTGAGAACGTTTCTGCCAACGTTTCGCTAACTAGCGAAGTTAGCGAAACGTTGTCAGTTTTTTGTTATAAATTCTCAGCAGTTAAACCCATTTACTAACAGTTTTTTTGTAGCGAGTTGTTCTGATCGGTGTCATAGGATAAGGAGGCGGCCGTGCACGTTTGGTGGAGGAATATATTCTCGATCGCTTCGTTTGCCTTGCATTATTAGAATAAGAACACAATGCGTCAAAAGTATTTGGCAGTTCCACATTATCAAACTGAATACTAATAGTATAACTATGGATAAAGGTATCACTTTAGGAGACAGTATTGATATAATACTAATTACCTTATCTTCGCTATGCTTTGCTGCGCTACAAGTATTAAAATGGTAAGGATTAAATAAATAAACTTTCAATTTTCCCAAAATTCAGCTGAAGATAAATATAATTATGCATGTTATGTAACAACCTGATTAGTATTTGGGTGGCGCTTCATTTGCATATTGTCGATGTGTGAAGTAGTTGCGATTAGAACAACCGAGATACACAAAGTGACGCCGGTGGGTGGGTAACACCTTTAGAACAGATATAGAAGTTTGTGACAATCCATTTGTTGTGGCACCAAGGATGTTAGTTTTTCGAAAAAAAAGTTTCAAACATTGGATTCAGTTCTCGAAATGAATATTTAGAGCATCTAATTTTGAATATTTATGAAAATAATTCTTCATTACTATTTCTCAATACCCATACCCTAATATACCTGATTGTATTAAAATTGGATAAAAGGGATTAAAAATAAAACATATTGGAATACATGTTTATTAAAATTACGAAACGAGACTTACATCAAAACATATTTTTTTCTCTTTTGTGGGAGGAAAACGATTTAACGAACTCGCCGCGCTGGATCCGTCTAGTCCACAACAGCCGTGAGTCGGTTGGTGGAATGGAAAATATGAAAAACGCAATGTTCGTTACTTTAATTTCCTCTACAACGCTCGAATCTGTCGGCTCTCTGCTGGCAATTCCCAGCTCTCCACCCCAACCCCCCCGACAATTTAGCTAATCATTTTTATCAACTTCCACCCGCAAGCCTTTCAAACGAAAAAAACCGACCGCAAAGAAATGAGATTCGTACGACAGCCTTCGCTCACAAATTATAGCAAGATTTAATAATAAAAATCATGGAATAGAACCATTGGTATAGAACACTGATGATCACTACCAATAAACGGACTCGGCATACAAACAAAAGAAAAACTGTATCCAACCATTGTATTTTCCACTTTATTGTTTCGGCTCTTCTTCAGAAAAATAAGAATAGAAAATAAATACGCTAAAACAAAAACAACGCTCCTCAACCCACCGCCCACCGTATCCTGTACCCCACCTAATAAGCTCCTCGGATTTCCTTTTGCCTCAATTCCAACCGACACGATATAAAATCACCTGTTTGATTTTTACCTTCCAAGCCCCTTCCCCACCACTGCCACCCAACTCCTAGCCTAGAAACTCAATCCTCTACAACCCGCCTCTAATTACACTTCCCAAATAACGACGCCGACGACGCTGCAAAACGACGTCGTCAAAATCGACGACGCTACCCAACGCTGTATTGTTTATCTACACCCACACAGGAATCTTTCAATAAGGTTTTACCATTTAACACATATCCATGGCTGCGTTGCTGATCGATGATTGGAGTATTACGACGCACTGCATCGACAACTGGCCCTGTGTCACTAGTCTATTGGCGTCGGGGAATGGTAGAGTGATTATGAGGTTGATAATGAATCTAGCATAGAGGGGAAACCCGGTCCTGATACGTAGAAAATGTAGCAAAGGGATCAGCGATTAATGTCCCTTCCGATGGACGGTACAACTCGAACAGCAGGATTTCTTCACTAGCCAGTGCTGTCGAGAGGTTGATACCACGGAGCGTAAGCTGTTGTTCTGCTTCAAACGCCCCAGTCTCTCTCAAAAAGTCGCGTTTTTAGATGAGCGTGGGGTAGACTTGCAAAATGTGGGCCCGTTTAAAATAGAGGGTCGGCGGGCTTGGCTTTTGGGCTGTATGAGCGGTCATTGACAAACAAAAAATGAGAAAGCGTCCAACAGCTGAATGGAGCCAGGCCATGGAAATGTCCACTAAACATATCTTGAAGGGAGATTAAAGACAGGAAGATTGGAAGTGATGTTAGAACCAAAACCTGTAACTGTGTAGTGGGCTTCGAATTCTGTAGACTCATTCCTAGATCGTAATCTTAGCACTCTTAGCACTAGTTAAAACTAAAACTGTTTGAAAGCTGAAGAAAACCTTAAAACTAAAGAAGCGAACATAATCGTTCGCATAACGTGAGGAACCTTTTAGTGAACTTCTAAGCTTTTTCAACCAGCTTAAAAAAGTTTTTTGAACTGTGCCCTGCTGATTTTTAGTTCCTACCACCGTTGTATTCGAGTACAAATTGTACTTAGGACCGCTAGTTCAGTAGCCGATTAAGAAATTAACAGTTCGTTATCTACAAATCCCTGCATCTGATTGGCTGTTGCCATGGTGAAAACAAGTCAACGGGCTGTTAGCTTCTTAACCCACTGTTGAACACCCGGTCATAAGTGTAAGTGAACCAATCAATAAACGCTTCCTTCGCTTCGCTCGCTCGGTTTATAAATCGGCAGAATTTCGCACTCGACTGTCTGGCCGGGCCGTCTACGCGGCCACATAAAACAGAAAGAACCCTTGCGCCTGTCGGTATGCGGTTTTCATCCCCTATTTGCCGGCACTGCGCCGTGAGTTGACACAGTCTAATTTATCAGTCGGAACTAGTGGTTGAAGTGAAGAAGGGGGGGGGGGGGGGTAGTGGCGTAGCAAAAACTGCTTACGCCCCCCCCGCCACCCCGAGCAAGATAAAATCGGGTGCCCTGCCAAAAAGAATAGACCACGTTCGAAAAGTCATTCCAGAGACGATTAAAATCGTGTGTGTAAAGCTTTTCTTATGGGCTTATATTTTAAAAAGTCCTTATTAAGTCCTAAGTCAAAACTAGTGGCTGAAGGAGGGGGGTGGGCTCCATTGGTCTTGAGAGGGGGCAGTGTCATAGCAGAAACTGCCGACGGCCCTCCCTAGCAAGATAAAATCGAACCGAACGGTTTGGCATGTTGGATACACCGGTTCTCGTGAGATCACCGAAGTTAAGCAACATTGCGGTGGACCA
>QKMV01001125.1:0-17506 GCA_003287335.1 Lednia tumana
AATGCTATGCGCTGATTGGCCCTATATGGCGTCTTCTCCAACACAAGTGGCCAATCAACGCACGGCATGTTCACTTGTTCGGCGGGAACGCTCGTAGCACCATCTAATTACTGGGGCCGAAAGTACAACATGTCTCTGAACCCGTATATACCAGTTTCAAGCCACTGCCTGTATCCTTCTCTTGATGGCAGCCATCTTGGATCGTGCTGCTCAGCTGTTAAGTGGCATTTCACAGCTACCTGGATCTGCTTAGCTCTGCGTCGGCGGGTTGGATCTCCGAAAATGCCGAGCAGTCGTAGAAATCGAGACGTGGTCATCGCCATTCGTTGTTTTTCGATTAGCTTGTTCATCAAATTCAGTGCTTTCAATATGGATTCACATAAAAATCAGAAGTGTTACTGTTACAAAGGTAACGATGTGAACAACGACCCAGAATTAGACGCGTTGCAAGATAAGGAACGCGAATGGGAGAGTAGAAGAGTGGAGTTGGAATTAGCCAGGTTATCCAAGTTAACAACGTCGGGCAACGAGTTCGCAACGAGACCTCTCAGTGTGAGCTCGATGTACACACATCCTTGGAACTACGATTATTCCGATGTGTTTGGTCCCGGTGTCGATTTGAGAGGAAACATGGAAGACAAGCTTGTTCTCAAATATAAAGAATTGGCAGATTTGAAAGTGGTATGTACAAAACCTCTAACCGTGCTAGTGAAAAAAAAAAAGTGCTGTACATCACTGTGTGAGGAACATGTTTCGGCATTTTTGAATGGGATTTGAATCCTGGTCCTCAACAATTCCAGTGAAGCCGCATGGACTGCTATGCTCCCAAGGATAACACTATTGAAGTTGTCCTTTAAAGTCACTGCAATTGTGTGAGCAAGAGTCGAATCACAGAACGTTTGCATAAATCTCCGAGTAACTTCATTCTTTGCGCAAATTAACGAAGACCCTTTGTTGGCTTCCGTAAAAATGTACGGCCAAACCACAGATTTTTTTTGAATATAGTTATCTTTCCACTGGGGGTTGCAGCCGATCGGTTCATGGCCTCAATAAATCTTTTCTATGAGCTCTAATGGGTGAATAAAAATGGCGTAAGCAGCCGGCTGCAACTCATAGTGGAATACGCGGTTTGGGACTTGAATAAAGATTCCATTGTTGTCCGTCCGATGAATCAGCAGGCCGCACGTATGACAGATGGATTTGATAGCTGATGCTGCTGTCAGATGCCTTGACATAATGGCGCTTAAAGTTTCTAATCAACGAATTCCTACTTAAATTAAGTTAATTAACCGAAGGTAGAGTAACCAGTTGTGGCCACCAACCCAGTTGTGGCCACCTACATATTTGACAGCTATTAGTTAACCTTCAGTGCATAGGAGCAAGTTTGCAATAATTTTATAAAATTTGGTAAAGCCAACTAAATATATAAAGATACAAGACTTGGTGCTAGATTGGCTCTGCTTCATCTGCAAGGGAAAATAGAAGCATATGGCCACCTGGCGGGATTACCTTGCAGATTTAACAAGGAGCAAGAGATACGATTGAAGCTCTTTTATGGTCTATTTAGAGCTTATATGAAGTTGAAAGGGGTTTATATTGCTACACAGTGTAGAAGGATCTGAATTTCAGTGGTATTTATGCATTATATGGTGCTGATATCTGTACATCTTGGTATGGCCAGAACTGGACAATTATTTCAGCTTGTAGGCTATTTATGGCCATGTCCCTGGCCACAAATGGGATTCATGGTATGCCAGTTCTGGCCATGCATGTAGTTGCATCTAATCTTTGTGCAACTCTACTTTTTAGTAAAAATGTTGGAATATAAATATAACAAAAATAATTACCTACCTAAAAAATGTCTACTCACCAATTGGCAATACCAGTCATTTTCAATAGCAGGGTGCCCATTGTAGCTGTGATTTAACCTATGATTCAACAATGGGACCCATCTATTAAAAATGTATTTTTCTTAATTTAAAATCATTCTGGAAATATTGCTACACAATATTAAATACCTGCAGAGTTGTTGGGTGCTTAGATTATTTATTTTAAGAATCTTAATTTTTCTCTATATGTAGAATGGGTAAGACCCCGAGAAGTAGCCCAGGGTGGCCACAACTGGAAATTCAGCTAGCCAGAACTAGGTATAGCAAGGCCAGAACTGGGCTAATTGGCCAATTTACATTAAAAGGGCAATATCATTCCCTTAAGTAATAAATTATTCTTAAAAACTGTTTTTGTAACAATCTAGATACTTACCGGTAATGCTGAAATTTAAAAAAGTGCTAAATATTTCATTTTTGAGTTTTTGTATAGCTGCCAAGTCGAAATTTTCCTTAGCCTGGCCACAACTGGTTACTCTACCCTATTGTGATGTTCACACAAAAATAACGCGCCCGCCCAAACGACGGGACCATATTTCGGCCTCGTCATGTAATTTCGGCTTCGCCACGAAATGTTGGCTTCGCTTCACCCATTTTGCTTTGCCTTGCACTTTGGGCTTTGTCATTATGGGCGTCGCCTTGTAATTTGGGCTTCAGCTCTGAAATTTAGATTTCACGTTTAAATTTAGGATTTTCCATCCCATGGTTCCACCCGATGGGCTTCGATTCAAATCTTGGGCTTTGTCGTGATATTTGGGATTAACTCTGGTGTGAGCTTAGCTCTTATATAGGTACAGCAAAAACCGAATTTTCATTCAAGTTATTTCTTTATTTTACGCGATGGGCTGCACCACGTTTCGGTTTCGCCACGAATACTATTTTTTTGTGGAAGTATCTTTTTTCACTCCAATTGTTTTTTTGTTTTTTTAATTTTACCTGGTTGGAATGTAATCCGCAATGTTAGCATTCGATATAAAATAAAACCATATGAAGCCAACCAGAAATGTAATAAAAATATTTGGATGCCTCTGCTCACGCTCTAAGCCGCGGTCATTCATACTTTTCTGAACTGGACGTAAAACACACCCTATTTATTGGGAGAGCATACTTTTCCACTAGGGGCGCTAGTGCATGTAACATACGAAGGTATGGCTAGAGAGCCTATTTTGTGGGTGTAGCGCAGTATGCTGTCCCACAGTATATGACTGTATGTGTCTGAACTTTCAACTTACGCCATGAATTTATGTAAACAAAAAAATTACCTAAAACCCTCCCAAAAAGGCTCAATTTTTGGTCGCACGGTGTCGTGACGCTGACCGTGCATCAAGTTAAAAAGTATTTGGCATGGAATTTTTGTTTTTTGAAAAAATTCTCGCAACGGATGTAAACGTATAAAGAACAATATTTATTTCTGTAAGCATTCAGACATACCAGACATTATCACAAAAATGGGACTTCTTTGAAAATTTACGCCAGCTTGAACGAAGAGGAAAACGCAGCATCAAATGCGTTTGGACTTCCAATAGAAGTTGTAGATATAGTGAAGAAATTTCGTGAAATGACAAAAAATCGGATTTGGAAGAGAGGAATGAAGTGTGGAAGGAAATAGAGGCACGGAGATGGAAGGAGATCGTGAAGGTTGGAGAGAATTGGTGGGGAGAATAGAAGAGGAAATAAAAAATGAAGGAAAAGACATAGGAGAGGAAACGACAGGCCTGGCCAGACGGTTAGTTGTAAATTCTCGGCCGTAAACTCAAGTTAGTTTATAACTTGACCCATGTTGTATTTAGGAAACAAGAATAAAGATGATACAAACTGCACAGCCTGAATCAAATCAACACTTTGTACCTCTATATAGTAGGTATAGTCATATATTGCATGTCCAATCATAGAATTAAGGGGTAAAATGAAAATATTGGATCTGACTTCGAGTTTGGAAATCAATATTGATTTTCCAGTTTTTAGTTGTGGTTTTAATTCCAGGATCTCGACGAGTGTAACGCAAAACACCTTCCTCGCTTCACGTGTTAAAGCGAGGGTGTAATTTAGTTTAAAAAGTGTGTTATTTTTTCGCAGAAACGTGAGCGCGCTGACCGCGGGATCGAACGTTGTACACGTGAAATAGACGAAATTATCCAGAAGGTGGCACTACTGAAACGCCACATATAAATAAGAAAAACAGCACTGTCTTCCCATATTTAATAAATCCCGGAGGGTGTTGTTTTTACCAAAATTCAAATGTACATTACGCGGCGCAGCCGTATTAAATATACGCAAATTCATTTTCGTTTCAAAATTTTTTGTATAAGTAGGGCTATGCACCTGTTTTTAAGAGGGAGGGAGACAGAAGACACTATAATAAATTGATATCAAAATGAACGTAGTATTGTATTTTGATCCAATTATTGGATGATTAGGGCAAACATTTTACTCTGCGTTCGGATAACTGGCGTCGCTTAAACGATGGCCAGTCGATTTGTATCTATACTACCAAATGATTTGTAGATAATCTGAAGATATTAAATACTTCACCAGACAACTGTAAATAAGATGTTTTCCTTTTCCCTCTTTATGGAATTTCGTATCAATTTATTTTACGGGGTGAACAGAGAACGACCTAAAGCTATGAAAGAATGACTTTGGTCTAACTATAAGAAGTTTGACTTACCAGTTCTACGGATCCATAATGACGTCGACTGAAGACCCCACGACGCGAGATCAAGTCGTTAGCAGACGAACTGGAAAAAAGAAAACACAGAACTGTTAAAACAAGAGAACATCCTAGTAGGTGCGGATCGCCGATAATTTACTGCAAAAAGTCAAACAGAGAGAGTGAGGGATAATTTTTATTATTTCATTTGCTTGCTCTGGTGGCTCAAATGCTGTTGGTAAAAGCTTTGATCGAAATAATCAAAGGTAAAATTAACTGAACAATAATGTCAATTTTCAAGTGTGCCCAATCTACATAAAAAATAATAACTGAACACTTTTGTGTTATATAGCGTCCTCCAATATGAACTTGTCTTAAGGGTTTTTGATGCTTCTATTTGGAAACTATTTTTTGCAATTTGCGGCTGCCTTAAAAGGGGCCAGCAGGGCGTTTGTGTAAAATATTTCCCGTAGATATCACCACATTTCTCCTCATATCATGTATCGCACTAATCGCTCTTCTGGTGAGAGAGTTATCAAAAGAGAGGACCCTGCCTCGTGAGAGGATAATTATTCAATCCCCCTCCCCTCTTCACACATGTGGGTGGAACAGTCGGGAAAAATCAAAGCAAATCACAACCAGAATAGCCGTTCAACAGGAGCGAATGTGGGATCTCCCTTTTACACGACAGTCGCACTCTGGAATAAAACCATAGAATAGTAAAATTTTATTTTCACCTGCGAATTATTTTCTCTATTCGACAGTTGTTATTACGCGATAATGGTATGGTTCTATCTGTTCTGGATACACATATTTCTCTTGAGAGAATCAGAATTCACATATACTCAACAAAGTTTCCACTGCTTCAAGTGTTCCACACGTTTCGTTTCAACCCTTATTTCTCCACTCGTTGGTATTCAACCTCCACCCCTACAAGAGGACGATCATTGGCAGATCAATGCACAACCCTCTTACAGAAACATTTGGCACTGGTCCAGAAATGGCACGGATCTAGGGCAAAGTAAGTTTTCTTCTCGGTCTGAAGCTGGCTGAAATTGTAACTGCATTTTGCGTTGAATTGGGAAGAGGTACTACCAAGTGCCAGTAACGTCTGCTGTCTCCAATATATTTCGACATTTCTTTACTGCAACGAAAAATTTCAGTTATTAGATACCTAATAAATTGTAGAAACAATTTATTCTGTTATGTTTACGTACAACGAAGGCATGGGTCTTTTGGCATGGGTCGAAGGCGAAGGTCTTTTGGGTTTTGGCTTTAAATATCTCTCTATATATATATATGCGAAGCACGTAAGCTGTCTTACTGAACTGGAGAATAAAATATATTTCTCCTGAAAGAAGACGCAGTGGGCGTAACGAAATATTTCTTATCTTCCGAGATAAGCATATCCCTTTAATCCCAGGACACACATTTTTGTTGCAATGAAAGATTCCAAGTACAATATGTACAGTACACCTCGAAGCATTCCATTTTAGAGCAAGTAAACATCAAATATATGCCAATGCCAGCTTAATATCTCTACCATGTGATGTGACTTTAGCTTTGAAAATTGAAGTAACTTTTGTCATCTAAAAGCATTCCAAGTTTTTATTAATATAGGTGGTTCCAACACATCCCAGAAGGGTTACGAAATACGGTTTGAACGTACATATGAGCTTCAGGGTGCACCAATCAATCAATCAATCAATATTGACTTGCGGCCGGCTAAACTAAAGCTGGTGTCGGGAAGGATACGCATGAACGCATGGAAGGGTGCGAACATAATGGGCCTAGTAGATAGAGCCGCATCATTGAAATATCCTGAATGTTCCCTTTTCTATTCGACGAGCAAATTGAACGTGTTACTTGAATCTGCTCGGATACGCATCATTAACTGTTATTCCGTTATTTTACTTTTAATATCTTTTGGTCGCTTTATGGCTCAAAACTAGAGTATAACTTTCCTAGCTGGATATTTGGGACTTATATTTAGAAGTACTTCTGAATGCAATACAAACAGACCTTAAGCTATTATAGAAGAGAAGACCAATGATGCATCTACCTGGCAAAAATATCTCTCGGCACGCAGTTAAAATTTTCCACAGCCATGTCATTAGTTTGCTGGAAAGGGTTCTTCCTTTTCGTTTGCCAATGATAAATAAAGTCTGAAAATTATATTCTCAAATCACAGAGTTCTATTGGGTTGTCGATTAAAAATAAAACGTGTATTGGAAAGGGTTGGTTCTTACGGGGGGAGGAAGGGGGGGATGAACCCACTTTAATGTCGTCTAGAAAAAACGATTTCCCGCCCCATGTCTCATGAAGACTGAGTTTCCGAGGGGGGGGGGGGGAAGGGGGGGGGGGGGGGGAAAAAGAGGGGGGCCGGTTTGGTGTGGGGGGGGGGGGGGGGGGGGGGGGGGGGGTATGCTCCGGTGGATGGGAAAGTGATCCTATCAATCTCCAACGGCTTTGCATCGCGTAATACATCTTCGACGGCGTCGCCAGATTCCCGAAATACATCTCTCTCCACTCCTCGTATACAATTTACCATGCGGGATAAAGGGGTGCTATGAGGCTGGAGAGCCTAGCTATATATTATCCTGTAATTGCAGACATATCTTACATATGAAACTCAGCAATATTTCGATGTTTTTCAGTTTTTCCAAAATATATAGGTAAAAAAATAGAACGCTAAAGAAAAGTGGGGAGTATCAGTGAATCCAGGAAAACGAGTAGAGGAGGTGGAGGAGGAAGAGGAAGAGGAGGAGGAGAAGGAGGAGGAGGAGGACAGTGAAGCAGAGATGAAATATTCATTCATTTTATGGTTATAGCGATCTTAGTGGCGTTTTATTGGCGGGGTACTATTTTGGCCTTATACTGTAATTTGTAATCCTGCTACTGGTGAGCTGATCAAGCTAACTCTCCCTGTTTGTCAATAAAGTTACAAACAGTGGTTAAATAAGATAGCCAGATACAAAAACGACATAGATCTTGCGTCATCTCGTTGTTGAGGCTTGCGATAGTTAAAGTTAAATCGAGAACTGTCTCGCTTTCGATTCAAATAATTGAAATGTACTGCATGTGGCTGGCTGTGGTCTTGGTAAAGACAACCTAAACTAAAGATAACTTTGATTCCCAAGTTTATCTTCAAACCCAGTCGTTATGTGAGGCAACGAGTGCACAAAATTCCGTATCAGTTTAAAATCGAATAGAAATACAACACTTTTACTCATCGATACATTCAAATCGTGTCGAGTTGTTCAAATTCGAGCACCAGATAACATGTAAAACCTGTTAGCTCTCTCGAACAGTTCTGAGCAAGTCCACGATGTGGAATCGCAATCGAATGACCTTTTCTTTCCATTTCCCAGTGGTGAACTGGGTCATAGGGCTGGGTCTTAAAAACCTCCATCCCAACCCACACCCAACGCATCATGTGACCACGGAGGTGACGATATCAGCTGCTCCAGATATAGTCTTAAAAATGCATATATATTGCCTAACGTATCACGCCGTTCCGCGGGGAGGGTAGTGTGAAAACCGTGGAGATATATACGAAGTTACAGAGAAAAGGAATGATATCTATGAAATTTTTACACAATCCCACCCAAGACGTAGGCGCACAATCTACTTTGTTGCATCAATTCCAACGTCTGCGAAGCTCTGAGCTTCACGTACCATTCTAATCACAACCACTCCTGAGTCCTTGTTTGTTTGAGGGCGAAAACAGATTAATAAATCAACGTATAACACAAATGCAAGCGGTTTTTCTGAACATCCGTGCGACTTGAGTTTGGCAACGCTGTGACCTGCTGAGACCAGCTGGGCGCTAGTGAATAAATTCTACGAACAGTAAAAACGAAACTAACTGGAAGCTTCCAAGTTATATCCAAACTCAAACTAGACAAATTTCGTGGCTGATTTCATGACGGTCCGTTCGTCTGCGAAAGGGATGGTAATACTTTGATACATCTGATATCATCACAATGCTTTGTTAAAGATTCAAAATATGCCTAAAACTGCTATCGTTGTTTTGCGTTCAGGACTGGAAATAAAATTCCTGAAACGGCTGTAATCGCGATGGGTCGTTGGGTTGGGATAGAGATTGCAAAGAATGGGATAAATAGTGCGTCAGGCTAGCATAGGGGATTGAAAGACGCAGGCGGGCCGAAGCAGCCCCGCAGTCCGCCACTGAACGTGGGTCTCGGATTTGCTCGATTGTTCACAGCACGGTTGAAGGCAGCAACGGGTAGGCACGGGTTACCATGAGATAGGCTACTCACGAGTCGTGGAATAGCAGATTGCTGTAATCAGACCGTTCATGCGGAGGATCTGAGTTCCACGTGGCACTTGCCATGAAAGAGTAGGTTCCGCTTCCTGTGATTAGCGTCGTTCGTCGTGATGTCTGCACGGTGCTAGACGATATTACAAATGGCGCCATGGCAACGGATTAGTCGCTGCTGATGAAAATATTAGTTTCTATTTTCCTCCATACCCGGTACCCACCCGAAAATATACACTAGTACCCATGGCTGTTCCTTAAAAAAAAAGTCCTTTGCACGCATATATCAATGCATGCACGAAAGAGTTGAAGATGAATAGTAAAAAGAAATCGTAGCACACATTGCTTGAAGCCTGAATCACACAAATCTCAGAAAAGTCTCAAAAAATGTGCAAACTTACCAAACTATTTGGTTGCAGCAGTATTTATTTATGAATTTGCATCCCCTGTACTTGACTAAAATTAAGCGCAAAGTTTTATTTTAAAGGAAAGAAATACTTAACATCTTTACATGTTCGAACGTTCCAACACAGAAAACGGTACCACGTAGAGAAAAATGGGAAAAACTCTGAGATTACGTATCAACAAGCTGCAGGATTTCAATCGGTGCCTAGGAATAGTTTAAAACAGCATTGTAAAATAGGAGTGAGTTATAAATACCTGGATGAAGTTAGTAATGAACCGTTTTAAACCATTACGTGTCATAAAATAAATGATGTTTACATTGAGGGAGTTTTTTGTGTACAAGAGTAAGGTTTTAGTCGAGTGAAAATCCAACATTTTCATTATATTTACCACAAAAAAGAGCAAGAATGGCGAGCATTAACCAATATCCGGCGTCAAAGTGATGAAGAGCGATTTATGTGAAGCCATTGTGTTAAAAGATGATGACATTATGAGCATAAGCTAATAAAAAACCGGCGCGTAGTGACTTAATGCTATAAAAATGATAATCTAATTATATGAGAGACTTTAATATTCTAAGGTGAACGACATTCCACCACCTACACGTTTTTTCAACCACAGGAGACGAAAATGGGGAGAAATAAAACGGAAGTATTTTCGTTTCTTCTCTGCTCGCATCGCCGTCTTCCGTCGTCAATCACCTTGCAAGTGGCAGGATAATAGTGACGTCATTTCCGCCTTGCCAGATATAAAGCGTTCGCAACGTCATTAATTACGCATCCCGTTTAAAACCCTAAATCCCCTCTCGATGTTGCCATCCGAAACAGATGGACGCTTCAATCAACCCCTTCATGCAGCTTCCAGTATAATCTGGCACTTGGATTACAAATTAACCTAAATATCACTATCGATCTTGGAAAATCCCAAAAGCTACCAAATTGGTTTCACATTGTGAGAGTGCTGTGTTTGGTAGTATCATAGGAATTTATAATATGTGTAATCCTTCAAATGGTCCTTCTAGTCATCATTGGAACATTGTTAATCTTTTAATGGTTGACCCAAAAATTACCAAATTTGTTCTATGCTGGTGAAATTATCTTCAAAGTCATTGGTGTCAACAATAGGCTAGACAAACAACTATCTCGTTCGAGTGTACCAAATTCGAGACATTTTGTGTGTCGATGTTGATCTGTGTTGATCTGGAATGTCAATGTTGATTAACATTGTAAAGGTAGCGTTTCCCTGACCAGCCTCCAAAGTTTGAGTGCATCTTCAATTGGTTATCTAGCGCCTCTAGTGTTCGAACCGAACCCTAAGTATCGAGCATAGCATCTCCACATTATTTTGGCCTATCTTGTTCATTCGACTTACAACCGAGTGTTCAATGGTACATAACTTCATAGTTCGCACAGTAAAACCAAGACGTCGGTGGTCGGTATGCAGCTAAAGCGTGAATTTCAGATCACGGAAGTTCATGGAATGGCAGGCTGGCGGAACAATTCCGTTTGGCGGCCATTTTAACCGTCCTTCAGCCGTCAGCAGCTGCGCCACGGGTACTTCTAGCACTGGCGTCAAACGTAATTTTCTGGGTAAAATTGATGGTTGGGTCCCCAAAAACGCGTGGTAAGACTACGAAGATAGCTTATTGTATTGTGTAACATTTGAAGCCTTTTTTAATTGAATTGATTCCTTACTTTTGTCTAATTATCAAGTTTCAAGGCTGACATATTTCAACAATCGTGTGCCACAACGTTGCAAGGCAAGAGTGGTTTTAACTTCTTATGTGTACGTATACATGTATTGAACAAAAGATATAACAGGTGTATATTTGAATTTGAACCATAAGCATAAGGAAATTAGACAAACATGGCCTCGCCAAAAAACTTCTTGATTCTAATATCATTTGAAACGTGAGCGTTTTGTTCATTGTGAAACGTTTCAACTTTTCAGAGTAATGTCAAGTCTGATTCGAAGCAACTGTCTACTTTCGTTGATTACACCGATTACGCCGCTTACGCCGATATGAAGTAAGCCGCACTTGCTTCTTATGACAATTAGCAATTTGGTTGACAGCTTGAAGCATGTAGATGACAGTTCATGCTCGTGTTCATTATTTAGATATTCCCGGCCAGAAGGAGAAATTATATCAAGTGCCCGCCACCGTATTATCAGAGGTATTGTGTACACATGTGCGTAGATTCGGAATACCTCATTAAAAGTTTGTCCTTTGCACCTGTAACTTTTCACTTGTGTGCCTACTGAAACGTGAGATATCCAGCTATACATTTTTTCTGGACAATTACAGTTGGCTGAAAAGCTTCATAACGAGTTAATATAGGCTTAAACTATGGACACTATTTCAATTTTTAATTAATTTTTGTTGGATTTTAATGAAAGAAAAAGTCACATTATAGGTAGGTACGTGTTCATTACTTCATATAGTGTAAATAAAGTAATCACCGAACTTTGTACAATTAATTTCGCGTTTGATTTAACTCAATTACAATTTTCCGCCGTGGCTATAAACATTTTGTGCACATCACATCTCCAATCAAAAGCAGATGGAAGCGGCATGAGTTGGTACGAAATTCTTCACACAAAAGCGTAAATATTGAGAACTGAAAGCATCATACCATAAATTTTTAAAAGTAAACTTAGATCTATTTTCCATGTTTTTTTTTTTTATTCGTATCTACGCAATGTTTGGAACACAGAGGTAAAAACTCGGTCCACTATTATAGGCGAGCCAATCGATTGCATGCAACTTGCTGCTTCAAATCTAGAGAGGTCGTGAATGTATTTGCCACCTCGAAGAAAATATCGATTGTGACAAGGAGAAAAACTAGAGCTCAGAGGTATTATGAATGTTCTTATGGCTTGCAAGAAATGGAGATCAGCTAGGTTAAGTTGTGGCGATCGATTATTAAGAGCACGGTTCGCCCGTTTACTACAATGGAATTTGTAATTCGTGGGTAGCGATGCAAAAAATCCAATACATCGTCGATACAGAAAAGTATACTTGTAACCAGTGGCGAAGTGACACTGTTTGCCCAGACACGGTCTACTCAAAAATCAGGCGAAATGACCAATATTGTAGCTGGTTTTTCATTTACAATGATTTTTCGCGTTTGAATTAAATTTGCGCGAAATTTACTCGCCCGTGGAGAAGGTGGGGTTAATTTTATCCTACTTTTAGGGTAAATAAACTGGAATGATTTCATGATCTCCATTTAAAAAAGGTTATTCTGGTTGTAGCACATCCATGAGTACATTTTATTTCTCACCAGTTGACAGACCCATGGTTCGTCACTGATAGTAATATTCTATTAATTGCATGTATGGTTCGAAATGGGCTCTAATTGACTGGATATGCGACATGTGTTATATTCACCCAGTACATTGTAATTGGGTATTGACCCGTTAAATAGATAGCAGATGATTTCTTTTCGAATGCGGGCAATTATGATGCCGAAGAGCTGATTGCATAAATGTCGGTCTTCCAACAAGTCTGATCGGCCATGTGGGTTGTGTCTGAATACTTGTCACGATATGGAAAGTCAAACGAGTTGTCTGAAAAAATAATACGTAATCTGATAGGGGATCACACTGTCGGCTGAATAATGCATTTTAAAACTAATCAACACAGTCACGTGGCAAAGACTGGAAGAGTGGTAGGTGGAAAAACCCATCTGATTTTAAGCCTCTTTTAATTACGAAAACTAAACCGTTCATGACAGAGTCACCAAAATTTGAGAAATTCTAGAGAATTCAGCTGGCTTTCTGACAAAATTCGTTAGAAATTTTTACAATTATAATTTTTAGAAATTAACATATTTAAATTTGGAAAATTATAATTTCCAAATTAAAACGTGTTCATTTAATTTTTTTTTTTAAATAACAAATTTCGAACAATTCTTTCCAAAAAGTCAGTTGAATCTTTGAGCAGTTCTCTAGGTTTGGTGACTGTGCTACTTACGGTTTAGTTGTCGTAATTAAAACGAACTTTAACACCAGTGTGTTTTTCCAACTGCCTCTCATCCAGCCTTAATTTGTTAAAGAATAGGGTGGGTAACCCACGAAGGTTATAGTATAGTAGAATCCTTGGGGTAAACCCCAACTTTAGTTCAAAGTTCAACCAATCAAAACCGGGAGAGTAGGGGTATGTCTAAACACGACCACAGTATAATGGCGCCGGGATGAGAAGGGGGAGAAGGGGGGGGGGGGTATCCAAGATAATTTTCGGAGTGAATCTACGCTTTGAAGTAAAAACCTCAAGCTGAGTATAGCTAGGTCAGCTTCAGGACAACATTTTAGACGTTTGACAGTTTACAGTTTTGACAGTTTACGCCCAAATTAATCGAATGAGGTGAGCATTCAAACCCAGTTTGTAAAGCAGTTTTTTCAACTCGATTAGAGTTCAAATTGCTGTAAAAAAGGTAATAATGGGTGAACAGTGAACCAGCATGAACTATCATCTCCGAAAACTGCCGGAAAACCATAGGCACAGAAATCGAGTAGATTTTTTTGTGGAGTCTATTTGTCAGATGTTTGTCAGATGTTAGTTTGAAGTTGTTTAACCGTTTTTTGTTCGAGATATGTCGAAATAAGGGAAAACAGTACTAAACCTAGGGGTAGTTCCACTGTAAATAAGATCTTACGTAAAAAAAAACTAATGACAGCCCTCTAAATAAAATAAAACCACTACTAAATATAAAAATAAAACACTTTGTAGTAGTAAACTATGCTATTTAGAAACATTGCTAGCCAATTACATTTTATTTTTAGTACACCAAATAAAAATTAGTTCAAGGTAATGTTTACAGATAAAAACATTGGTATGATTTACATTTTTATGATGATTACATGCGTAATGAGCACACGCTTATAATATTTCTAGGACACGTGACAAGTTTTTGACATACCTACTAATTTCGTCAACGAAATGTCAGTCAACCAAATGACTGTTAAGTGGAATATCCTCGCTACAATAAAGTAAAATGAACCAATTTCATCAAACAGCTTCATAAAGCTTGAGGATATTCCAGAAGCATGATACATATTTGGTAACTAAAAACCTCGTCTCAGACATCCATTGTCTTGAAAGTATTTACTTTTGGACAAAAAGAAAGATTTCACCTAGAAAACTCCGGAAAATCACTGTGCGTAGCTCATTAGTGTTAACAAAAGAGAAACTTGAGGCGTTGGGGGCATAATGAAAATTTAAAGTAATGGGGTGTCATAGGTCTATCTATAACAAAAAGACGAGTGGGGAGAAGATCCACTCGGCGAAGCGAAATATAGCCCCTCTATGATAATGTCAGTGCTGGTAGTATGTGTTTCAGCAAATTCATGTCTTTATACTTTTGCACACGATACGAGCTATATTTTTGATCATTCTTTTAGTCGCCACACATATTTGCCTGCTTGTCTCAACGTGAGGGTTTCGACCCCGCGTGCCCTAATAGGCCATTTTTGGGCGATTTTTTGGTCGAGTTGAGGATTTTTACCTCACTTGATGACGCAAATTGAACTTTTCGAGACACATTTATGTCCAGTTCACATAAGTATTAATGTCCACGAGTTGGGGCGCTGGCAAGGGTATCCATAATTATCTGTAATTTCAGGTTGGCTTGAATGCATTCGTTTCTGACTAATTCTTGCATTTCGGATTTAATTCCGATGGTCAAGTTTTTAAAAAGTAATTAAAAACAAAAACCCTTCAAAGTAAAAATCCGTGGCGAGCCCGAAACGTGGTCCGGCCCATTCGGTAACATAAAGAAATGTCGTGGATACAAGTTGGGTTGGCGCTGTTTATGGGAGCCTACAACAGAGCTAAGCCCAAACGTCTAAGTGAAGCTTACATTTTTGAGGCGAAGCCCATCGGGTGGAAGCATGATCCGGCCCATCGCGGGAAAAATCGCAGCGGGTTTTTGTTGCTTATGCGAGTTATGCCCACACCAGAACTAAGCCCACATGGCGAGACAAAGCCCAAGTGTTTAGGCAAAACCCATTAGATGGATCGAATGCGAAGCCCAGAAGGCCAAAGCCTATAAAGGGCAAGCCGAAGAACCAATTTCAAGGCGGAGCCGAAATTCCGCGGCGAACAAGATTTTTGTGGCGAAGCCGAAATGTACTTCCCGCCCATCGGGCGGGTGCTAGGCTAGTTATTCATACTATACCCCAGAAAGGTGATGGCGTATAATTATTTTTCACTTTATTATAATTGCAATTACTTTATTGCGACGTGAAATGTATGCGAGATGAAATTTAATATTAAATTTTTGCTACCCCGTATATTCCATAGGTGTTTCGCTCAACCGAGGGATGTTTTGTTGCAAATTTGTACAACATTGGTGACTAGAAGTGATTAGCTTTTTACCATTTCTATCGGCTTTAAAATATGTATTTAGGTTACATGTTTTTATCATCGAAGCCAGTCACATGTAATAACACCGGACATGGCTGATAATGCATGATAGTTCGATGTACTTTGATTTGGTTCAAAACACAGCGCACATTAATGCCAATAGAAAATTAAGGAGTGTTATTTCCCAAGTGTCGCAATAAAAGTTTGAAATCTTAAAGGTATGGTGGTAAGACTGAATTACCACTCTCTCTGGTAGTGAGCTGTATGCTATTTTGCATGGTGGTAACTCCCCGTACCACCATACATTTTATTCCACAGTAGAACCAATTACTTCGTGAAGCGCGCGTTGGTCCGGGGATTACAAATAAGTCCATGCCGCTATTCTAAATTTTAAAGATATCATCATTTTTTAAAACTGGAAAAAACTGGGTAAAAATGGAAAGAATGTAACTAGGTGAGCTTTGTAAAAATCGCCCCAAAATATGCTTTTCTCCTAAATTATGTGCTCAACACCATGCAAGTCTTTTGCGCAAGCTATCGTATCAGTCAATTAATAAAGAAGTAAAAAAAAAAATCAAATCTAAACATCCATCAAATTCTTCCATACGTATGAACTGTCATACACAAGTTGATGCTCCCAAAGAAAATCGGAGAAGCACTTTTCTTGCACTAACAGTAGAATACTTTGTCTAAATTAATCTTTTCGTGGTAATGCTTCGGTATATCATTTACGCAAGATTTCGGATTAAGTGGCACGTCCATCTTCAGCTCGTCATAAGTCGGTACTCCACATGATAAAATTCCGAAGCTTAACCGTGAAATGATAAATCTAAAACTATTCTCTAGTGGTTCGGAAAGTTTCCAGCATTCTATTATTTTCTGTTACCTTCGCTTCCATTCAGTGGGAGTTGCTTCAAACTCTCTCAAATGCTATATTATCCATTCAGCGGCTTTGTCCAGAACATTTCAATAATTGAACACATAAATATTTCAATCACGTCCTCTCTTACGACGTAGAAATTTGCGGTAGGTTAGTATTGAGATATCAGACAGAAAATTGAAGCACTAGGGCTAGACATTAATGTTAACAATGCATAAATATTAAGTTAACCTGTGATTTATCTCACGCGGCATCTTATATATGTATTATATACCTAGTTTATGCAGGACTAATCTCACACAACGCTACGTCATATTGCGTCATATAGCATACCTACACAAAAGGTCTGCCACTCATAATATCTAAATTAAACATGGATGCTAGCGGAACATTCACAATAGAGTTATGTCAAAATTCACGGGTCGGAGACTGTGGTTTCGTCGTTGCGTTCGTTTTAATATTCCATATAAGTATAGAAGATATTTTGTTGCAATTCTCTTAAGTCTCTTGTATATTTGCTTGTACTGCGTGACGTGAGACAAAAGGAGGTTGTTAAGCTTATAAAGAGATGGCTTTCATTTTTTAATACAAGGTATGCGTAGTAAATGTAAACTTTTTGTTATCGTGTAATGGCTTGAAATATCAACGAAGATCCAAATAAAATGTTCCCGTAAACAGTCACAAAAACGGCATACCTGTGGAATGCAATGGCAAGTTATTAGACCTGCATGAGGTCAATATGAAAGGCGGTGTGTTCAACTCTCCCCAATGTGTCTCATCTCAGTATTTGTGGTTCCCGTTTCGTTCCTGTGGGAAAGGGGCTTTCCGAGGGAACTATCACAGGCTGAAGAACTGGAAAGATGTCGCTATCAAGGTGAGCTTTTTACTGGAGTACGGGAATTTACGTGTAACGACATCCAGACTTCGTGAGAGCTCTCTGTCGTAGTGAGACACAATGGAGGAGTGAGAAAGGCTCTCGCTTACAACTGGAAAAAATAAGTGAAGACAAAATTACTTGAGAAGCTCTTTTCCATTT
>QKMV01001126.1:0-17503 GCA_003287335.1 Lednia tumana
AAAGCCAAATACACGGCTAGTTATAATTTTAAGAATATTAAAATCACTTCAAAAATACCTGCTTACTCGAGGACTTACTGCTTACTCGAGGTCCGGGGTTCAAGTCCTCGAGTAAGCAGGTATTTTTGAAGTGATTTTAATATTCTTAAAACCATAGATGACATTTATTTCAAGCAATATTTTCTTTTAGGGTGTGAAACTGCCCTTCCAAGATGTGATCAAAGCCAACATTGGCGATGGCCAGGCAATGGGACAGTTGCCCATATCATTCATCAGAGAAGTGCTGGCATTGATCACGCTGCCCTCGCTTTTGGACGACCCCAGGTTCGCAGAAGATGTTAAGGTAAGAGCCGTCACCAGTTGCCACGGAGTGTTCTGATTCTGCATATCTGTTATTTTTAGATTACCAAAGGTTGGATGGGTGATCAGTCATATTAAGGTCCATTTCTGTTCGGGAGATATGTTGGAGGGTTTGATGCTAGTGCAGCAGCTGCACTCCTCTTGTCATCAACCTCTCGACAGCATGGGTTAGTGGAGGAATCACATGCTCTTCGAGTTGTACCGTCCTTCGGAAGGGACGTTAAGCGGTGGTCCCCTTGGTGCTTTTCGATAGGAGTAGGCTACTTGCCGACACCGGGTTTCCCGTATGTCCTGTTCGGTTCATCATCACCCTCGACCAGTCGACGCCAATCGACGCCAATCGACCAGTGCCACAGGGCCAGTTGTCACTACAGTGCGTCGTTCAACACCACATAATCAATCAAAAAATCAGTTTCAAACATGAATCGTACAGCTAATACCGGATCGGGTGTCATCATTTTGGGGACCGGCGGGAATTTTCGGTGTTAGCCTACATCATTTTGTTTGGGTGTGTTTGGGAATTGTACAGCTCGGAAATTTCAAAACGTAACAAGAGAAATACACCGGGATAAATATATTTTCTAATTACATTGGCGTGAGCAACAAGTCAACTTATATTGCAAACGCTTTTCAAAAACACTGTTTACGAAACTGGGTAAAACTACTACGAAGTCCGCCAATACATTCCCAACATTTCGCGAACTGTTCTGTAAGCATCATCAGGGGCTTCTAAAATGGACAGAAAATAAAGCGCGAAAAAAGAACTACTACAATCAAAAACAAAAAGTAGTAAGATCTCTAGCAATCTCGCAAAATCTTATCTGTTTTACCCAGTGTAGTAAACAGGTTTTTTGGAACTAGTGCTAAGATTAGGAGTTAAACACTAGTCTAAAGAAATTGATATTATAATGTACGGTAATTGACAGGGGTGTAGGAAATATTTTTTATAGGGAGTGGGGAAGGGGGTTAGAGGGTAACCACGTTCATCGCCATCTTCCTGATGTGACCAAATTAACAACGAAGAAAAATATTGAAAATTGTGAAAATACCATATTTTAGATAGCTGTATTTAAGGGTCTAGGCAGTAGCGACACCAAAATTTTAAATTCCCCACTTGTCTCCGCCAGGCAAAAGCTCGATCCATTTTGGCTGCGTGTGAGGGCGGCAGTGTGGGAGCGTACACCGATACTTATGGCATCCTCCAAGTGAGGAAGAACGTGGCCAGATATATCGAAAGGCGCGACGGGGGCATCGCCGCCGACCACAAGACCATTTTCATCACCAGTGGCGCAACACACGGCATCAAGGTAAGCGGAAAGTAAAACCATTTTCACGTGAGAAAGTCTGAGTAGCTGTCAATTGACATCGAAAGATCTTCCCGGCCATCATCGAGATAAAAAACAACTTGTAAATTTATACATCGCTTATATCATGATTCCAAAAACCTATTTAATTGTCACATAGGAATTAAGCATTAACTGATTACATTTTATAGAGGACAAGGTAAGACCGTTACACCCTCAAAATGGTCGGCTCTTCCTGTGTTACTAGTGCATCGATAACAGCGCTCACAGAGCTCGGAAAGGTCGTTCTTAAAACATTGTAATCTTCTCACATGATTTTAAGTTAATCTTTAAAATTTTAATCAGACTAACATTATTTAAATTAAATACTTAGTTGAACTCACTCATTTATATTATTTTAATTAGCTTAAACTCCGGAAGACCCAAAAGTAGCATTAAATATGTTTTAAGCTTGCGTATAACAATGAATTTTATTTCAATGTTTTTTAATTTGCCAGAGCCTAAGTTCTGTATCACGGTACAAATGTTAGCTTCGAAGTAAAAACCTTTCAAAGGTATCCTGTAAGTTTCATTGGAATCAACCAAACCAGCAACCAAACAGAGAGAAAAGTCCAAAAAATAAGCAAAAATTTACAGAAATGCTAATTTCATGAAAGACATATTCATTCATTGCATTCAAAACTTTAGCAGGTCTAAGTTCAAAGATTTTGAAGGTTTCTTGAAAGCTTAATTGAAATCGGTTCAAGCGTTGACCATGCAAAGTGCAAACTAATACACAAAAAAAACATATCTGTACCTTTTTCTTCTGGTAGTTAAATTGAAGCCTTCGCTCTGCTCGCTTTGCTCATCCAAAAAATCTACCATTGAACTCCGAACAATGTTTTGTTTGCCTAGTCGGTTCTCAAGCTACTGATGGCCGACGTGAATGGGAAGAAATCGGGTGTGATGATGCCGATACCTCAATACCCGCTCTACCGATCCACACTTGTGGAGTACAACCTTGCGGAGGTGAGAGGCAACGCGAGGATGGCACTATTGTAGTTGAGACCAGTGGTAAGGCGTCATGGGAGACAAGGTAGTCCCAGTCCAGCCTAGCAATCACAAGAAATTACCTTTTTTTAATGAACATTGAAGCTGTTAAATTCTTTAGACTCATCTTATTCTCAATCTTGGCACTATTTTTCAAAGAAAAACTGTTAATTAATTGGGCATCACTGCCCCAAGGCACAATGGCACTTTTTCTGGGAAGGCCCATACCATCCCAGTCTGACACCGAGTTGGGATTGAAATAACGCAGTTAAAAATTCTTTTATTGCACTGCAATCCTAATCCCGCTGAAAGAGCGAGCATCCAAATAGACCGAGTAGAAAGAGCAAGCAAGAACGTAGAAGTTCCAAAACAACTCTTATTCTTGCCAGAAACGTTGGACCAGAGATTTCACTGTTTCATTGTCAAGCCACCTGTGCTGATCTTGTGGGAATATTTAAGATTAAAATAAAAAACGATTGATCTGAACTCTAAAGATCAGATGGAACTTAAGCTAGACAGGGCCGGTATTTCATTCTCCGAAGTTCTTTCTAACTATTTTATCCTCGCCGAACAACTTGGAACCAAAAGAAGCTGATTGGGTGTCACCATAAGAGCCACTAGGCTGTTCTGAGAATGAAATAATTTGACAGATTATTTGGAATTGTAATATCGGCCCTGAGATCTAAGTTAGTAAGCAAGTTAACGTTGATCGAAGGCCCTTCGCTCCGAAGTTCAAATACAATCAATTTTAACGATGCCACTATCGGCATATGATGAATAGGGAAATAGGGATCTTCTTAACATACTAAACGACCAAATTACCTAAGATGATCCCTCTCTCACACATATAAAAATAGTAATACAAACCTGTGCGTCGTAGATTGCCTACTACCTTGACGAAGACAACCAGTGGAGCCTTGACGTATCTGAGCTCGAACGTTCCATCAACGAAGCCCGTAAAACTTGCCACCCCCGTGCCATCGTGGTCATCAACCCCGGTAATCCGACGGGCCAGGTGCTGACCCGCGGCAACATAGAGGAGATCATCATGTTCGCGCAACGAGAGTGCCTGCTCATCATTGCTGACGAGGTCTACCAGGTTTGTTTTGTTTGTTACCTACTCTGGTTTTATTCGACACTAGCGACCGACGAGATTCGAGAAAAACGATCATGCTTCTTTTTAGAGCATTATTAAATACAGTAAAAGGTGCACATATTATAACATTCCAAGAATCTTTAACAGAACTCTAAGGTATATGAAAAATTTTGACATATATTCAAAAATAATCTATTCAATTTGACAGTCGTTGCTAAATGAAGCATTACCTTAAATTATAACGGCATATCATTACCGACAGGACTTTCGTTCTTTTTATTTGTTTATTGTAATTTTTGGCCATAAACTACCATCTCTGTGTAGTCCAAATACAAGCTGTAAAAGCCTTGTGAGGAGATGGTTAAAAACTTGGTATTGTGTTGTTTACCAATTTAACAGTGTGGTCAGTAAAAAAAATTAAGAACTGAAACTGATAAACAAATTACAGATAAATTACAGAATCTCGTAGCGTCAAAATCGACCTTCTCTCTCTAACTGTGGTTCCTCGTGGAATTCCTCTAGGACAACATATATGCGGAGGGCAGCTCGTTCCACTCGTTCAAGAAGGTGATGACGGAGATGGGCGAGCCGTACAAAAATATGGAGCTCGCTTCGTTCATGTCCTGCTCAAAGTGTGAGTAGTATTGGAAAGTCAAAACGATTATCTACCATATCAAACCTTAGCTCCTTCAACAAGACCACAAGGTGACCGGGCGTATCCCACGTCTTTGGGAGTTAGTCGAGTTAGGTAGATTGTGATTGCAGTATAGGATCACTTGTTCCAGAGCGATCTTTGAAATATGTTTAAGTCTCTTGGTTCAAATTCTCCTTGTGTGGTGTCTGTTTAGCTCAGATTTTAGAGCAATAGACGGGAAATCTGGAGGACCGGGGTTCGGTTCCCTGTGCAGACAGACTTTTTTAAAGTGAAATGAATACTTGATGTTCGGAGAATAATATTGTTCGGGAGAAGTTTGGAGATGGTAGCACTACGGAGTATGTATTAAATAACATAAGGAATTAAATTTTAAGACTCACGTCTTCTGCATAATTTCAGCACTAGTTTTAAAAAAACCTTATACTGCTGGCAGTTTGTTAGAAGTTTTCAGCAGTTTAACCCATTTTTTAAACATAAGGAATATTCAGAACACTATGATGTGGTCGGATGAAAGGAATGTACAGGTGGGTCTTAAGTGAGGACACTCACGTAATCGTATCGAAGTAATTTTACTGACTTGACGTTCCATATACGCCCATACACAAGACGGATTACCAAACCGAGGGATCCACTCTTCGGGTTGGCAATCCGTCGTGTGTACGAGCTATTGTGTGCAGACATATTGTTGAAACGGTGTTTGCTCTGTTATATACATTATCTCACTGTTACAAAATTAATGGGATTTCGTTAAAACCTAGGGAAAAGCACGCCAACATGTTTCAAACGTCGTTTTCATTTTGTAAAAAACAAAACCATTTATGGTTAATCGAAGTGGTTCAGAGCCCATATTGATGGTGGGTAAGTGTTCGGTAATGCTCTGATTTAGAAACAATTTTGGTCCTAAGAAGGACCGTAAAAGTAAAATGTTTTAAGAACGACGTTTCGCCCACGATGGCGTGGGAGACAATCCCGTTTTCAGAACATGTTGATACACAACTGCAAATTAAAAGTAATTAGGTAATACTTAGTAAAATAACTGAACATTGTAAAAGGTACTCTGCCTTGGTACAAAGGTAGTAAAAAAGCAGAAAACTAATAAAAAAAAAGGAAATGAACTATTACTATTACTGAAAACTGATGAAATTGAAAACAAGTATCAAATAAAAATAAAAAGTTGCAAAAAAAAATAGCAGCAGCTATACATTGTTGTTACCCGTGACCAGGGTCCGAGAGCGAGGAAATCAAAAAGTTACTTAATTCATCATTGAAAGTGCTTAAGACTCAAGTTAAGAGATCAAAATCCTCAAAGAAACACCAATCGGTACAACTGCTCGGGGTTTAGGTCAGTAACGGTGAAAATAACGGGCCGTTCCATCTTTCCGTTGCAGGCTACATGGGCGAATGTGGGCTCCGAGGGGGCTACGTCGAGATAATCAACCTGCAGCCAGACGTCCACGCCCTCTTCATGAACCTCATGACAGCTGACACGTGTCCCACCGTCATCGGACAGGCCGTACTCGATTGCGTCGTTGCCCCGCCCCAGCCCGGAGATATTTCCTACGCCAAGTTCTGTTGCGAGAAGGCGGAGGTACAGTGTTATTAGCCTATCATTCTATTTTGCTTGACCGGTGCAAGACAAACCTGCGGAAATGGGGCCTTCTGCCAGCCGAGGAAGACACCCTGTGTGAATGTGGCGCTGTCCAGGACCCGAAGCACCTGCTAAGCTGCCCGCGGCTACCATCCATGTATAATGGAGGACTTATTTTTAGTTAACGACAAGGCAGTATCCGCCGCAAATGATTGGAAATTAGTTGTCTGACCGGACACGGAAATCAATCAATCAAGCCTATCCTTACCAGAGCCAATTTTATTCTGAAAATGTTGCCAACCGCATACACCTAATCTAGCTACTTGATTGTGGCGCCATTTCCAACCCTACAGCGAAACGACTTTTTTTTTCGAATTTTCGATGCACTCATCAAACTAATGCACCAAACTTCTGATTACATACGATGATAATTAACTACAAAAACCGAAAACGGCAGTCTAAGTGACCTATGCGTTATCTAGTTGATTTTGGAGTATTGTTATGTTTTCGCATCGAAAAATAGCCGCCGATATAAAAAAAAATGAAAAAGTGTTCAACTTAATTGATTATTTTCTGTTGATTGAAGTAATTAACATAATTGTAATCGTGGCCATTACCTATTGATATTAGAACGAATCCTTTTTTTTAAATTTGGTTTTTATGCTTCTGGGGCATACTTTAACGTGAACTATTTGATGTATTTTTGTGCGTCAAGGTGGCTTAAACGTCTGGTGTGGTAAACTCATTTTAATTTTACTGTAGCAACTGATTTTCAGATTAATTTCACTTCATAATGTCTTTGGACACAAGTCTACTTCCTAATCTTTGCACTAGTTTTCCAAAAAAAAAAACTGTTTACTAAACTGGGTAAAACTGTAGGCTCCAGAAGCCCCCTGTTGAAGCATATAGAACAGTTTGCGTAACTTTAGGAAATTATTTGTGGACTTCTCAGCTCAGTTTTGTTCAGTTTAGTGCACGTTTTTTTCAAATTAATTTCCCTTCATAGTAATTGAGTTTAAATTTAAAAAAAATACCCTTGCCTGGTTTAATGCTTTAATGCCTTTTTAAACGGACAAATTTTTCATCCAATATGTATGACACAATTTCTCCCAACGAATTAAAGCCAAATCACAACATATATTGTATCTATAGAACTGATTTCGTGACAAATTGTAAAATTTCTATTCCTTTACCAAAATAGTTCAAGAATGTAGAAGGTTTGCCCAAAGACTTGATCAAGAAATGGCATAGAGGCAAAGCCCTCAGGAAGCTAGATTCGAATTTCAATTCAGAAAGGATTTTGATATTTTCCTGGGTTAACTATGATAACTCCGAATTGGGAATCCTGGCCCACGCATATACATAAACTAAATAGGTCTTTGGGTATATAAATAAGTTCCTTCAGTTATCAGCTTCCTGTGGCTTAACGAGGACCCTAGTTTTGTACGTTGTGAAACCGATGCTAAAGCCCTTGATAAAGTTTGGGAGACTCCTAAATAAATGCCGATGATCTTAGGTGCTACGATCTCTCGGCGAGAGGGCCAGATTGGTGGACGAAGGCTTCGGGAGCATCGAAGGGATGTCGCACAACAAAGTGCAAGGAGCAATGTACGCTTTCCCCCAGGTGAGTAAATTGCCGCTATGTATTTTCAGCTTTTGATGAATTGGTCGAGGGGTTGTACTATGAACGGGGTTTCCAAGTGGGCATTGAATCTAACTACTATATACAAATTAAGGCGTAGGTTTCTATAATTATTTTATACTCGTGTCTTTTTCCTCAGCTTAGCGCTAGTTTTAAAAACAATTGATTTCAAACTCGGAATAAACGCAAAGTAAAATTGCTAACGATTTCTTAGTTTAGCACAGTTCCTTTTTCAGTGGTGCGGACAAGAACCCGAAACTTCCGAAAGCCCGTATACCTTTGCAGACGTTTTAGGAAGCCTAGAAAAAAAAATCCAGAGCAAATAAATAAGCATTGCTTCCCTCAATGTTCATTGGCCCTGGAATACTCGAAATTCATTCTCATTGCGCATGCTCACTGTACTACCCATTTAGAAGAAGTCCGTTTCCAAAAGATATAGCATCGGCCGAGGAAAACCACCTGACATCTTACCGTATGCGTTAGACAATCGCTGAATCACTTTTACGCTATCACATGCGTTCACAATACGGGGCGATTACAATATCACTACTTTTCGAGGATATTTTAGACAATCACCCTCCTGGAGCCCTAGTTCTCCTGATCTGGAGACCGGGACCAAGACACCTGGAAACCAGAAATGTTGGGACTGGAACCGATAAAATGTGATAGTTCCAGTCCCTGCAAAAAAACGAATTTGTTGTAGATCCACCTGCCGGCCAAGGTCATTGCGCTAGCGAAGGCGTCGGGAGTGACACCCGACACATTCTACGTGGCCGCCCTTCTCGAGAAGACCGGAATCTGCGTTGTACCCGGTAGCGGCTTCGGACAGAAGCCCGACACTTACCACTTCCGCACGACAATCTTGCCACCGCCTGAAGTACTCAAGAAGGTGATCGGAAAGATTCAAACATTTCACAAGGAATTTCTAGAGCAGTACATGTAATGCCGTACTTGGATTGACTGTTGCTGATTTAAGTAACACAATAATATACTCGTTTTGTAGATTTCAGGCAAATGAAGCTTGGTGAGAATATAAAAAAATAACTGATTTGTGTAGTCTTTGCTTTAGTTAGAGTTGCACGGAATTTTGAACACGTTTTAATCCTCCCACTTGTAAGTATCCACGTAAACATCCCGAACATGTTATCTATCAGAATAGATGGGTCTGGCTATGTTTTCAAATATCTCGTAAGCGCTCACATGCCGTATTGCCACATACAAGTAGATGAGTTGGGGAGGCAATTTAGGATTTGGCAACATGGCTCTGTGCTAGTCAGCGACCAAGTCATTACGGGTATGAAACCCGAGTCCTATCAAATAATCATTGGTTTAAATAAAGATAAACCTTCTCATCTCTAATTCCGTGCACTCCTAACTAAAGCAAAGACTATAACTTATGATATAATGATTCAAAGAAATCTATGTATATTGCAAAAATAGCATTATAAAACTGATTCCTACCTCTGACGAATTATGACCGAACTCAGATTTCGAATCCTGTTTCAGATGAATCAGATTTATTAAATGGGTACCTATGTACTTTACAATTTATTCTGTTTATTACATATTTAAACTGTTATATTGTGTTATGACTTGTTGTCAATGCTGTAAGTCTGATTTAAGCACGCGGTACGATTGTACCCTTGTACCTGACCCTGATAGGCATTATGATTGTACCCGTCTGAGCAATTTCATGTGATGAACTTGGGTGACTGATCTGTACACAAATACCTCGGCTTGAAAATAAAAGCGCAAACCTGCAGACATTTTAAACATTTTATTATTTTTTTGAACCAACATGTTGTACAATTTACTAGAACACTGCATCGGCTGCATACATAAATGAAACAAAAGACGATCGAATAGTATTAATACTATCTTGAAAAGACCACATCAAGAACGTAAGTAAATTGTGTCACCTCTACATGGAAGCAAGCGCCAAAAAAGGAAAGATGCTTAGCTAGGTACACCGAACTACTCAACTTGGTGTTCGATTACATTGATTGTGGTTAGATTTTTAAGAGAAAGATAAAGTTTGATATAAACGCTAGCAACAAGCATGCAAAATAGTTTTAATGGCACTCATTGGTTGGAAAAAAGGCGAATTGCGCTGTAAATTTGAAATTACACAGAATTTCAAAACTAGATTTTCGCAAATAACATTTCACAGCTAAAGTCTGACAGAGACATTTGACACGTGAATGTGAAAGAAGGCAAAACTCTGGAAACTGCTTTGTAAACTCTTCCCCGAGTTTCTAGACTTGGTTTCCGAAAATAACATTTATGTAGAGTTGAAGTTTGATAAAAAACAAAGTAACATAGATTTTGATCAGAATAACAGTCGTTGACTGAAACAAAGGCAACAGTAGTATACTATACTACACCAAACTCCGAAATTGGTGTCTACAAATATAATTTCTCGTGGTGAGAAGTTAAAGTTTGAGAACCCTAGCAACATATTAGGTACACGGGGAATGGAATGGTATAGTAATAACACTACACTCTTTGACTGATTTTATGTTACCATAGACATTAATTCGCACTGAAGCAATAATAAATAATAATAAAGCAATAATAAAAATAAGGAATAATTGTAATCCAGGCTTTTGCTTCGTGACACAAGGATTAAAAAATACTTCCGCCACACAATAAAAATTGCCAATAGCAGGTACGTACTCCTGAAATTTACAGCCATTGTGCTGCCTCATCATAGGAATTTGACTCCTTAGGCTGGTATTTCTCCAGCCTACTCGTAAACAATTTTATCCTCTGAAAAGCTAGGTAATAAATGCAACTGACTGGTTATCATAATGGTGACCTCTAGCTGTTTGGCAGATAAAACTACTTTGGAAATAGTTACTCGGAGATAGTAATACTGAATGAATAATTAAAAAATACAAATACAATGCCAAAAATTCCGCCTCGAAACGGAAAATTCAGGAACTCTTAACCGTCTGGCCCGCCGCTTTGCATGTAAGCAAATCCTTTGTCACGATGAGATGTTCCAAAGCATCTTTTTCGGAACAGAACTCGTTCTTACACAAGTTGCAAGCCCGAGCCGGGTTGACGTCCCCGTGTTTCTTGGCGTGTTGGACGCTGACCAGTGTGCGGTTGCAATGTTGACACGCCATGCCAGCGGCGAGAGGAGTGAGCTGAATGACGCATCGCGGGAAGTGAAGGTGCATGTAATGCTTGGATTGGAAGTACTTAGAGCACGAGGGACATTGAAGGCAATGACGGGCGTGGAACTCGAAATTGGCCGCGACCTTAAACACTCGGCCGCAAATACAAGTGCGGCCGGACACGTGGTGCTCAGGCCTCTGGATGCCGTGACGTAATTGCTTATGCTGGGCTTCCGTCGAAATGTAAAACTTTCTCGAGCAGATGTCGCATATCACTGCGCATAACTCATTCTGGGTATGGTGTACCAGCGAGCGAGGTTTTGTGAAAACTGCCTGGCAATTCACGCATTTCAAAGACAAACGCTTACGAGCAAGCTTAGCACAGGCTTTCTCCGCCTCGAATTCAAATTTTATTTGACGCTTGATTTTGGTGATGTACTCGGTGGTCAGCCGTGGCAAAGCAACGGAACATTCTTTAAGGATAGTTGCGGGGGTTTCAACGACGGGCAATTCAGCGTGGACGGTGATGACATTGCACGGCAGCTTCTTTCGACCCTTGCTCACCACCCTTGAACGTGACGAATGAACCTCTTTCGAAACAAAGTCGGTTCCAGCGGCAGAGTTTCCCGCGTCTCCACTTATCGATGGTTCGAGAATCTTTCCACGCCACCCCTTTGCCGTATTGTCGGGACAGGGCAAGTGTTTCTTGTAGTCTTCAAAATTGAAACGTGAGGCGCACTTGTCGCAACCCATGCAGACGGCGTAATTTTTGAGAATGCTCGCAAAGTCCTTACACTGTGGCCCCTGGACCTGTGGATCTTGGCCAGCAGACGGATTGCTCGTTTCTGCCGTGTTGCATGGCAAGTGGTACGGGAAGTCGTCAACTTCAAACATGACGCTGCAATGTGCGCACCGTAAGCCGCCCAATCTCCCGTTCACGCCCAGCTTTCTTGCGTCTTTTTCCGTTTTCTTGAGGAACGCAATCACCCAACTGCCATTAGCCGACCCGTTCATTTCAGGTGTGTTCTCGCGTGTCTCTTTATTTTTTCTTCGAGAGTGGTCTTTAAGTTTCGCCCGGCTTTGCGTGTTACCTTCCGAACGCTCTTTAACTCCTTGACGTGATGCGTGGCTATCGCTAGCCGCCAGCTTTGGTGCGTCTTCCTTTGTTCTCTTTCCAGAAATGACAGGTGTATGGCGCGCAGAGCAGCTCTTCTTCGAATGACGCTCCAACAGTTTTGGAGTGAACATGCAGCCGCAGGAGTTGCACTGTGCGTTGCGGCATTGTTTTCCCTTCATGTGCATGTTTAAACTGTACTTACGTACAAATAGATTGTTGCAAATTGGACACGACAAGATGGGACGTTGGCTGGCAGCAAATTTTTGGCAGGAGTTACTGTACCTCAGATGATTATTCCGAGTGGCGACCGTCAAAAAGGTCAAGCTGCAATTGCCACATGAATATTTACCACCAAATTTTGCTAATCGTTCAGATTTATCAGCACAAATCATATTTTTCAAATGACGCCTGAGGGTTTTCTTTGTTGCAAAAACCGCGTTACAATTGGTGCACACAATGGGTTCTCCATTTGTGTTCTTTGATTCGGCAGGATGATTTCCATCAATGTTTGATGATAAGACAGTGTCTGCTTCAATTTGATTCTTTTGAGCCTGAGTGCTGGTTAGTGATGTGCTGGAAGTAACGGGCTTAACAATCGATTTATAAGGTCTCCTATTAACCAGCCTCGATTTATTACTATTAAAACCGGGAACATGGTTTGGTTTCAGGATGCAAGTTAGTTTCTCTCTTGGGGATTGCTTCTCTTTTTGAGAAGTGACTGGTTCCCTGATGGACCCAATGATTGAAGCACCAGTGCTCATTAGTGAAGATTCCGTGATTCCATCAACTAGATTCTTCCGAGTCTCAGCGCTGGTGAGTGATAGGCACTCTTTATTAGAAGTAACCACCTCAAAAATTGACTCGGCTGGTGGCGTTTTCATCAGCATAGATGTATTACTCTGAACGCTAACGAGATCATTTTCTTTCAGTGCACTAGCGCATTTTCTCTCGATAGATTGCAACGCCTTCTTCTGAGAAGTGATTGGTTTTCTGCTGGGCGTAACGAGTGTGTTAGCAGTACCTATTAACAAAGGCGATTCAGTGAGATGATCGGCACCAACAGTAACTTCTTTTAATGCAGAAACTGCGCATTTTTCTCCAATCGGCCAGTTCCGAAGCTCGTTGTTGATTGGTGCCTTGTCGTGTTGAGAAGTATCTGAACTATTAGCCGAAGTATCTGTATCTCCCGTGGACGTAGCAAGTGACGAGGAACTACTTGCTGATGAAGAAAGTCTCCTTCTCTTTCCACCTGCTTGTGTTGGGATTTCGGGTGACAGTTTACTCTCTGCCTCCACGCATTCAAAATTGGGATTCTCCTGCACAGGTAAGATACTACAGATTTCCAAATGTGCAGCAAGGGAAGTGTCGGAAAAAAATCCTGGACACCCCAAACTTTCAACAAGGTCCTCTAGGCTCACAGGATCGAATGGGTCAGGCATCTGTGAATCAGTCATTTCATTGGAAGTCGTTTGTAGCAAATTAGGACTTCCGTTAATTAGTCTGGACAGTTCCACGCTAGTACATTCTGACTTGTCCTCGTTAACCTTTCGGAGTTTCACTACGAGCTTCTCACCTAAAAGCGTATCGACAACTTCATATTGTTCCTGTTGACTACCTGTCGAATCGTCCTGGGTGAACCCGCTCTCGAAGCCGAGGGCATTCGCTTCGTAGCTTGCCAAATAATCTGAACTGCCTTCAGAATGAGTAGTTTCGGTGATTGCGTGAAACTTTTCATGAGCTATTAAGTCAGCCAAATCTTTAAGCATCTTCCCGCATAGCGGACAATCAAAGACCATGTTTTCTCCGTCTTCATGAGCAATATTCATGGGCAGTTGTTGATCACCGAATATATCTACTGAAAGAAAGGTTTCCGAAAGGTTCAATTGCGGCACCATCATTGAATCAACTTGCTCTGGTGACATTGGAAAGATAGGAGTGTTATCATCAGTTTCCTCGCTATCCGGATGGGTCGTTCTGTTCTCTATAGCAGAAAGGACAACCGGCAAGGGAAACTCTGATGAAGACAAGCTGCTTTCTCTTTCAGGGAAGCATTCTTCTATTATTTCTTGAAATGCAATGGCGGCATCTCTGTAATCTTTGTCGCCTGCCGCTTCCATGACGGAAATCTCTTCTTGGCCCGCAATCTCGCTGCTGGTTACCTTAACATTGCGACACGGTAAGCTGGCGAAATTCAGGAAGTCGTCAGTCTGCACGACTTGCTCTGCAATTTCTTCAGGCTCGGTCGACATCGCACCGAGTAGGTCAGAGATATCGGGTATTGACGACATCGTCCCACGTGGGATCTGAAAATTGTTAACCGGTTACAATTAACAGGCTTGAATTAAGGGTCCTCACTGGTCAAATTTGTGTGTTTTGTCAACAAAAAATTCCTGTTAAAATTTGTACTGAATATTTTTGGGGAATTTACAGCACCCAGCATTGCTACAGACCACCAGCAATCTCTTTCCTTTTTTTCACACTGTACATTTTATTACTCATCTTTCCGACCTTAATTCCCTAAGGGCCGGTTTTACAACCTTTCTTAACCATGAGTTAAGAGATAATCCTCAGAAACAAAATTAATTCCGTGCATGAGATTGGCTGTTGCCATGGCTATACCAATTTGATCCTATGAATAACTCTTAACTGGGAGTTAAGAAAAGTTGTAAAACCGGCCCTAATTGAAATTTGCGGCGTAGTTGGACTTCGTAGCACCCCGTGACCCCTAGCGTCATCCCGGCTGGTGGAACCCAACCTAATAACAATACTTTGGGGGTGGCCAATGGGCCAGCGGGGGCAAAGCCGTCTCCTGCAGTGGAGTGAGTCAAGTAACGACGAAAAATTTCCGTTTGTAGTGAGAGCAGAGCTAAAATTGAACTATAGCTTCGAATTTGGAGACTTTACCAGTCAGTCGTAGGAAACCGAACCAAGCATCATAAAAACGTATCTTTTGTAAATGTCAGAATCTCGTATACATACTTTACAATTTCCATTAGTTATCAATTAACATATTAAACAAAAATGATGAAACATTGATTTGGGTACACTAATGTCCGCTTTGACAAAATTTGGCTCAGTTTGGCTGGCATCCTCCTGCAGATCTTTCCCACTACATTGGCTAAATCCTCGAACGTTATCAATGTAGCCAGTTTGACGTGGCACACCCCATTCAGAGGATTGTGGACGGTCGGCTGTCCGTGGCTTCGTTTTTTCAGTTTAGAGGTTCCGTAACTGACACTTATAGTGCCCCAAAAAATGTTTAGAAGATTCTGAAAACCAATCTGTGTATTGAGAAAGAATGGATAGAGGTACCGGAGTAAACCACAACCTAATGGTACATATAGTTTATAGTCTCAAATAATTCCTACATGTTGCTTAAATGAGGTACTTTCGAAAATTCATAGCTCGAAGTTGATACAAAAATTTGGACACTAACTACCAAGCTATGTTTGATACCTCTATTTGCTCTTCTCCGTGCATGGATTTTTTCAGAATTTTAGATCAATTTTTAGGACATAAGAAGAGTCGGTTACGATCAGGGCGCGCAAAACTGCGCACACACACTCAGCCAGCCGTCCTCATCCCTCCCAGTCAAGCGAGAGATGACGAAAGCAAGGAGCTGATTAGTGACTTCATTTTGCAGGCTCAGGGAAAAGTTTTTGCTCCCGTAAAAGCCGGGGAAAGCCGGAACCATGTCATTTTTCACTTGGGGTGCCCAAGTCAAACTCATCCATACGAAATCACAATTCACATAGGGAATTTTCGACCCTGAGCACCTAGGAGTAATTTTGGTCCAAAAATGATTGGCGATAGATTGCATGTTCGTTCATTTTTCCTACGTTCTATAAAACATTGGCTCTGGAAGTATATTTGAGCCACATGCTTAGGTGGTTGCAGAAGGAATGTGTCGCATTTTTCTTGTATTTCTGCGCTATTCTCGCGTCGATCGAGTCGCCGCGCGCACTACCGAAATCTTGACTAACTGAACTATTTTGAAAGTCAGTTGAGACTATATTTCGAGTCCATCCCACATTCAAGTCTATATGCAAATTTAGTTTCAGAGAGCTAAATCAACCCGAAGGATTAATATATATTACAATCTTTGGATTAAACTAACAGCCAAACGTAATTAGTAAATACTTAAAATGTATAGTAGTACGTAGTAGTACGTAATGGTAGTACGTAAATAGTTCGTAAGATTTGGTGTGAGTTTAATTACGATAGCTACACTTATGGCGCTAGCTTTCATGAAGAAATCGATTTTTTTACCTTGAAACCACGTCTTCAAATATAAAGTTCTGAGCTCGCCATCCTGGGTCTAAACTTTTACCTCAAACGCATAGATTTTCTCTAAAAAGAACCTTTAAATCAAAATCGTCTTGGGGCTCGTGCACCTAACCGCCCCACCCTCACCATGCCAGTGCGAAAAAAACATCGCATCCCACGTAGAAGTATGGGTCCCAAATATCTCTGCGCGTGTTAGGCCCCGAAAAACCAAAACACGCCAATGCCGGGGAACATACGCACAAATGTATCTTTGCTCGAAGGAGACTGTAGGTGTACAGGGGACTGAAATATATTACCGTACCACCACCGACGACATGGTGCTTTTGAGCGCATACATACCATTTAGTTCCACATGTTTTGAGGGCAATTGTTTTTTTTTTACAGTTAAACGGTTTAATTTCTTCACTAACGTATTTTTTCACCTTAAAACTAGATGCATCATTAATACTCCCCGAGTCAAATACGTTAGCTGTAAATAATTAAAAAAAAACGGGAATGCGGCTCTTTACGCAATATAATTGTCCCCTGATGTGTAAATGTGGCTGCCGATCATTGATTAATTTTAAAATTGGATTATTTATGACTTGAACTTGATCGGATTTGTTTTTACTTCAGTTATTTTCGGAAATGTAGAACATTGAGATGACTGGCAAGAAAGTTTTTTTTGTGCAATATCTCGGTAATTAATATCGTGGCATACCATTACGACGAGGCTAAAATATTCAGAAAGTTTTTTTTTTACACACAAATTTAGGTTTTAATCAATTCTTTTGGAATATTTACAGACATCCGAAGCGGCACAAGTGTGTTATGTTGTAACTTTCGCTTTGTTAGCTTCTCGGAAAAGTCGGGAATATCTCCAAATAGACAACATTCAAAATGGCTTAATTCAGAGTCAAAAGGACTTTTGAAAATGCAGCCCTATAAGAAAAGCAGTACACAATTTTAATCGTCTCTGGAATGACCTTTTGAATGTGGTATATTCAATTCCGAAACGTACGTTTTTGGTGATCTTAAATTCTGTAGTTCACTTCAAGGAACCGTGCGTCCGTTTCAAGAACGCGTAGCTTCCATCGAAATTAGATGCTTCTCCTTTAAATCCTTTTTATGCTCAGAGTACAGGGAAATAGAACCATTCAGCGAGCTGTGATATGCAACGGCTTTTTTTTTTTTTTTAGTGGTGTTTAACGACGCACTGTATTGACAACTGGCCCTGTGACACTGGTCTATTGGCGTCGGTGAATGAGAGGGTGATAATGAGGGTGATGATGAACCTAACAGGGAAGAGGGAAACCCGGTGCCG
>QKMV01001127.1:0-17488 GCA_003287335.1 Lednia tumana
GTTAGCGAAACGTTGGCAGTTTAGTTTCAGTTAAGTTTTCAGCAGTTTAACCCAGTTATTAACAGTTTTTTTAAAAGGTAAGATAATCTTGAATTATTCCCTAAACAAACTGAGAAAACTATAAAAGTAAATTGCAATCGTAATTTCAATTTTCTTGTTTCTGGTAAATGAGCTCGCGTGTGGCTGCCCTTCGCATTGCACCTAAGTAGAATCGGCGCTAGCGCTGCTCGGCTAGACTTTAGACGGAAAGACAGCGCAAGAAAGTGCACGGCTGGGACGACAAACGGAAGAATATATTGTAATAATGGTTAATAAGAAAATCGTATAGCTACAGCGTTACGAGTTTCGTGTGTATATGCAATGTGATAAAAATATCAAATAAAATCCACAGAATCGTGCCTTTGTGTGTCATATTTATCTTTGAAATCTTATTAGATGAATACATGCAATATAATTTTACCGAACAATATTTTCCTTCCGTTATTCGTTATTTTTATTATTAACCAGCCAGTATATTCTAGAGAAAACAAGCAGCGTAAATGCAGCCGCTCAGAACAAGGACCAATACTTGTTTAAAAAGTTGTCAGCTGGTTATGAGAAAGGAAACTGCGTTTTATTTCTGAAGAGTGCAGTTGAAAGTTCATTCTATTCAAGCACCATGTTACAAAAATGAGCAGTGGCTTTTAAATTGGAGCGATTGTTTTTGAAATTGAGATTGACAAATTCCGCGGTGATGTCACAAAAAAAGCAAAAGGGGTGAATTCAAAATGCGCAAATTGGCCCGTGTGTTGTACTAATATCGCTGAGTAAACACAAACATGGAAAACAAATAATGATACAAGTGTGTGTGAAAAATGCTCCGTGTTTATAGAAACATCAATATTGTTGCTCATTCCGGTGCACATACCAAATGCAAATTTCGTGAAATTTAATTTGATGGAAACACCTTGTGTGATAAAAATACGGACATCAGGCAAATTATTCACCAACTATTAAAAGCTAATACTGGCTATTTGAACGAAAATTAGTAAATTGGACTCTTACTGAGATAATTTACATTTCCATTTATCTTTATTTGAATTAGCAAAACGGCGACATTGAGGATAATGAATACCTGTTGGAGCATCTACGATGATCTGATCTTCTGATACATTACGTAAGTGGAGCAAACTGTCAGTTATCTTAGCTATCCTTACTACCAGTTGTTAAAATTGGCCTAAAAGATCAACTCAATACTAATTTAAATGTAAAAGTTGCCTTTACATTGAGCAGCCTCTTTCCCATTTTATTTGGAGACTGCTCTGCGGGCTGCATTCAGGGGCTAAATGTTAAACATTATGTTTAGCACTCTGCCTACAAGAAACCAAACCCATGCTCATCTCAAAAAAATCATGGTAAAACACTCAGTTACACCCAGCTACACCCACAAAATGGCCGAATTTCTCGACCCTTTCTGTGTGTGTTATTTCGAGTGTAGCGTTCGCGAGGAAAAATCCTCGTTAAAAAGCTATGTATACCCTTTGAAGAAAACAGACTCACAAACTGGATAATGTACGATAAGCCAAATCGCTTACACTTCCACATCGTTTTGTAAACTGCTTTCTTCTTTTAGACACCACGTCGTTCTAGAGTGGATAGCATAGTGTACGAAACTTCGGGAAAGTTTTAGCGATTGTACATTGAATTCACTACGTAGTTTGTGGATCAGTTTTTTTGAAAAGTGCTAAGTTGCGAAAACAAAGGTATGCATCTCAAAATGTTTATAAAGCGTACGCTTTTGTTTAAAAATATACTCTCAGGACTCTGTTTACAGTAAACTCTGTGGTAAATTCGTTGTCAATTTTCAGTTTCTTTTCACACTGTCTTTTCTAATGCATTGTCCTACAGTTAATCAAACCAGAACATTTCAGAAAAACTGATTACAAACTGGGTTGAACGCTAGCAAATCCATTAAAACTCCCAACGTTTCGAAAAGTCTAATCCTTAATGACAAATATGACAATTTCAAAGCCATATTCTTCACGATACTCCTTACTCTTCTTACTTCTTTTTCTTCTTACTTCTTACTCTAACTACATACGTCTTTTTACCCTGAAAAAGTTATGAGTTAACGTTACGAAACGTTTGCAGTTTTAGTGCATTTATCAGCATTCAATACATTTTGCTGTCAGTTTTTTGAAAACTATATGCTTAGATTAGAACACAAGTCAAAAGAATTTTTGGCCAGAAAATTATACACTGAATAAAAACACTGATTTGTTAATACGCATAAAAAAAACTACAGGGCACCTTAAACGACCTCTCCCAGCATATAAAAACAAATAACGACGACTTAAAAAGCGCAACAAAAATTTATTAAGAAAATCAGCTTTGAGTCTAATTATTAACGTCTCCTATTAATATTTTAAGACTCATGTCTTCTGACTAATTTCAGCACTAGTTTTTTTATTAACGACTCCTATTTGCATCAATTAACGCTTTCAATCCCATAGTTCGATTCGAACACGCCGTGGAATGCACGGCTCTGCCGATTAATATTTCTCCTAATATTTATCCTATTAATATTTTAAGACTCATGTCTTCTGACTAATTTCAGCATTAGTTTTTTTATTAACGACTCCTATTTGCATCAATTACCGCTTTCAATCCCATAGTTCGATTCAAACACGCCGTGGAATGCACAGCTCTGCCGATTCGCTGGCAGCAAGGTTTCCCTTTTCAGTTTTCACCCCCACGAGTGTAATCCATTTGAGTTTTTCCCCTCGCGTGCTGGCTGGCTGTCATAAGAGTGAGCTACATGACCGCAATTACCGGTCGCCGGGGCGCCGACTTCGATTCCCGGTCCCACACATTGCTTCATTAAGGGATTTCTGCAGCCAGTGTACGACGTTCCTTGTCGGCGAACTCACCGTCGCTGTTTATAGTTCGTGTGTAATTTGTGGGTGGCGCTTTGGGTTTTAATTTGTTACAGAATACGAACTCTACGGAAATAGAAATCGCAACGAAGGGTGAGGTTTCCTTGTTTTTTTTAATAGGTTATTTTGTCCAAATATAATGAGTTGCATGAGATTTTAATTAAACTAATTGTGCAAGGTTCGTATAACGTAAATGCACACCGTTTATTTTTAGCAAAAAATCCAACTGAAATCTAATTATTCCTGGAAAATGGTTGAAAATTATCGCAGCGTTTATTGTAGCTAACGAAGATATTTTTCGTGAAACCGTTATCGCTTCACAACTCTTTGCTCATCAACAGAATGTATTTCAAACAAATCGCTTTCTTCTGAAGCTCTTAAGTAAAAATGAAGTCTCTTTGACAATTTTTACCCATCTCACTCGTTTTCGGCGACCATACGATCGCCAAGGCTAAATTACAATTAGACTGGAGAAGTTGGGAATATGAAGCGATTCTACCCATTTATTGGAACAAATATTCCTGTATTTGCCTGAAAATAGATGAGGGAAATCATTAAAAGCCACAACCAGGATAGCAGATTACAGTATCGAACCTGGGAGCTCCCGATTAAAAGCCAGAAGTGGCTAACGTGCTCGGTGCTGCGAGCACGTACCATTGAGGCCAGAGGTGCTAATTTTCCCGTTAATTGCAGTATGGTGTGATTTAACTACATTGGCGATTTATTTGAATTTTGAATATAAAAACGAAGGGACGTAAAACCGTATTAAATAATGAGATATCCACTGCTTAATGGCAAGGTATAAGCGTGTTATCAGTTCACCCATACGCAAATATACTTTGGGTTAGCTGGGGATACGATAAGGATTGTAAAAGCTATAATATGCTTAAATGGCATAATGAGCTGATGACACAGTAAATTGGGCAACGCTATTTTCCGGATCCAACTTGTGAAGCAGTTTCTACAACGTGTGATGGAATTTAGGTCAATTACTTACCTCGATCATATTCCATTTTGCTATTTGCATTATATGTTTTATTTTAGAACCATTTCAATACCAAGCATCGCAGAACATTTTAATGGCTTAGCAGCAATAGGTCTGATTTCAAGTTTCATGAAAGTAATGTTCAACATTTGCTTTAAGTAACTAAATTATACCAGTATTTCTATTAATATTAAACATAAACTCCAAATGAAATCCCAAAGAAGTCTTGCGTGGTATAAATAATGAATCCGTGCCATTTTCTGTGGCATCTCTGATTGATTACACCCTTTACTTTAGCTCTAAACAAATCTGCTCAAAAGAATCTCGTTTCCCACAAGCTAAATAAAAAAATCAAAACTGTGTATAAATTTAATAATGAATAGAATCAGACTCCATACCTAGCCAGGTGTGCAGCTTACGGGTTTAAATGAAACCAGCTTTTCTCCGGGTTCTCTTTTCCGCTTGGGATTTTATTTACCATCATGCATCTTTAATTGTATGCATAGGATTTTGCGCAAAGGTGCACGCCTGGGACGGTGGGGACGTAATTTGGCTTATCTCTATTACAGTAAACATAAATTCTACGTCCAGTATTAATAGCATCGGGACAATTAACTTAAACAATTACGCGGAAGGCCTTATATATTCTCCGAGCTCTATTATATAAGCGTATACACTACAACAAACAGTACCGACATCCTAGGTACACACAATTGGACTGGATTCAAATTAATAATGGGACTTACGGCTGTAGCGTTTTAGAGGAAGGGGTGATGGGATTTATTCAAGTAATCTGTGGTTAGTGCTTGTTACATTTGTCAATTTGATCATTCACTCAGAAGGTAGCAAGTTTAGAACGTTCTGGTGTTGCCATAGCCAGAGGGTGTACCCTACGGTGTACAAGCATCCATTAACAGCGTGGTGGGGAAGGGGTTCTTATAAGCAACCAGTATGAGGATGATTTCCCACATTTCACGCTACTGTGATGATGCACAAAAGTTGTAAACATAGCTGAGTTGGAAATGGTTCATACTTTATTATAACGAACAGCTTTGTGACACATTTTCGTCTGAGCCACGCTATATGATAACGCGTTTATGTAATCGACCAATTATACAAGGAATTACCTTGAAATTAATAGGGTGGTCATCTGGCATTGGGCTGTTCGCGGTGTAATTGGCGAAGGCATTTCTAGTTGTGACTAATGGCAGTCGGACAGTTGCATTACGCTAATACCCAGCTATTTTCCATTTCACCTGCTTCGCAATTAGGACGGCTCGCCACAATCTCTTAAATAAATTACGAAATATATTAATCAATCACGCCACGGCAGCGCACCGTATTGGTTGACATGCAAATGGTTAATTATTCCAATGCGATAAACAACCAATCCGATTTTAGGTAATTAAATAATTACATCTATGACGTTCGACGGAGATTTGCGTTATTTACGCTTTGGCTCACATTTTGAGTAATAAAACAGCCAATACTCAAACTGATATCACCATTCTGAAATCGCAAAATATTTTTGAGACTGAAATGCAGCGTTGCAGTTTCGCTACTTTGTAAAAAACTATTTAATGTTCTTATGTTTTTCTAAAATCAAGAAAAAGCTCTTTTCATGCCAATAATTTTTATCGATCCAAAACGAAAACGACCTTTAATTAACACCAATATACCGAATAATTTCAGTTCATATCTAGATGGGAAGAGGGTAGGGGTGGGGAAGTAAAATCACTGCGACCTTACTCCTACTGGTTGCCAAATGTCACTTACAAGAATTCCATGTAGCCGTTGTGAAAGGTCAATATAGAACGTGGAATTCCAATTTGAAAGACGAGTGTTTCAACATGTAAGCTGTACCGCGGGGCTATCATATGGGGGCGGTTGGTTCGCTATCAGCTCTCTCGCCGAAAATAGTCTGTTTATCTGTAAGGATCGGCTCTACACACAAGCACACACACACACCCACACACACATATACCTACCGTAAATCTGCGAAGATTTTCCGAGCGAAAATGGCGGGATCAACGATTTCCTTGCGGGTGGGATCACTTTAAATCCATGCGGAATGAAGAAGAACTTGCATGTTCGGGGTTGCCGTTTCTCAAATAAGTATACAACGGTATGGACGAGATATTAATTTAGTTTTGAAACATTATTTTCGATGGTACTCTACAGCACAAAATACCGTAGCCAACAATCTCCTTCTGAGCACTTTCAAAATTGCTTATGTTGCTGTCGAGTCGAATGGAAGTGCAACAGAACACAGTTTATTTCAATCTTTACCTTCTAGAGATAATTTACTAAGGGCTCAGTGAGAGATCGATTGATAATAAAAAACTCCACGTGTTATTTTAAAAACAATAGGTACAATCACTGTGAAACAGTCATAGTCACAAAACAATGCCGATACTGTCCGTTGCTTGAGGTACAATTGGGCTACATTGTAGTGCTAGTTGTTCAGAGCGCACTATCGATGAGCCGGGTTCAGTATACAGCCATGCTCCTCTCGAAAAACAGACAATTTCACACTATCAGATCAGAGCAAGAGGCAAGGAAGTGCATTAGGTCCCAGCCCCTGACCAGATCTCAGTGTATAAGAAAAGCAGAGAGAGACCCAATCGTGCAGAAGAATGGAACTGGTCATCAAAGTTTTAGCGAGCGTTCGTACGCTCTCTGAAAAACAACCCGCGGGTGCCATGTTGGGGCCCGTTAACGGAGAAGTCGTGCTTACGAGTTGCATCACCACCACCACCAGCACCACCACCACCATCTCCACTACCAGTGCTCATGCCGTTTCCTTTTCTTTCGTTCAACCACAAAGAAATTGCTATAGTAATCCAAACCCTTGTTTCTACTGATTGAAATGGCCCCTCCATCCGTTCCTTACCACTCTTTTGTCTTAACGATTCCACGTCGCTATTTCCTTACCTTAAACTTAAAGTATTACAGAGTAACCAAACTTGAGTATCTAATTTAGAGTTTTAGCTTAAACGTTGAGCCATACTGAATAAAATGGGTGGAAAATTAAGGCACGTATAAAAGTAGAGTGCTATATGTGTTCCCGGTGGTGCGATTTTTAAGATGCATGTGCAGTGCATTAAACATGCAGTACGGAACGTTTGGAAATGCAAGTAATGCACTTCTTTACGTGTCCCATCACTCTTTAACTGAGTTAATCTTTCAACTTAAAGATGTGCTGAGACGTCGAGAAGTGGCTGCTTTGAAATAAAAGTCTGCATTTCATGTAACATTGATGAAACGCGTGGAAACGTGTTGTTACAGAAACATTTCGAGTTGAGAAAAGTAATTGAAAAGAGAATTTTCAATAAAGCACGCGGTTTTCGTTGCCGTATTAAAACGTGATGTTCAAATGCACATGTTTACCACGTTCAAAACGTAAAGTGAACATACCGTCAGTTTATCTTTATGTGTAGTAACCGATTAATGTTTCCATTTACATCTTGGTCTCATCGAAAACGCCCCTTTTCTGTCTCCGGACGTTGCTGTTGATGGCTGACATTCGGAAATATGCTAGATCCTTATCTATCGTGATCTTCTACATAGATATTCTATTCAGTACGACGGTTGCAAAAATTGTCATGTGTAGGAAAAGAGGTAGACGACTTTCAGCTGTCATACCACGTCATACCTATATATACCAATCAACTATATATATCAAAATAATATATCAATATGTATTAATATATCCAAAGTAAACCCGAGACTCGACGCGAAGCCCCACATTTAATATGCTCTATTACAAGCTATGCAGTTACAAAAACGATTTTATAATCGCGTTGCAGCTTGCATTATTAAAATAGTTACATCACATCGACTATGCAAAGTGTTTTATTTTTCGTTATTCGCGTTTATTTCTGCACGATACAAAGTCTAATGTTTTAACCGACACGTTCACAGTACACGTGTCACGTTCTACTGTTTTACTTGTGTTGCATTGTTGTAACGTAATAAAATAAACGCGAGCATTTCCCCCCGTCTGCGAGCCTAATGCTTGTCAGTTTGCTTATCGGCGAAGGAACGCGTTCGCGATGCCTGCAATATAGCCGAGTAACAGGAGGACATGCAGGATATAACACTATTTCAGGATAATGCTGCTACACACACGAAATTCGTTCTCGCGCGCGGGCGCGTAAATTCTTTTTACGTTGAGACTTGATGTTCGAATTATGCTAATGTTCGTCTCAGCTATCGTTTCTATACTCTATAAATACCGAGTCCGTGAATTGGTATATGTACTATGCTCTGCTATCTGCTTCTTGGTGCGGTGTTATGCTCAAACGCTGTCTTTGCACCTATACTTAGGAAATTAACGAGCTGAAATCTAAGGACCAGCCTCGTATATAGCAATGTGTGATACCTATGATAGCGGGATGATGGAACCTGTATTCCATAATTACTCTTCGTTATTTAAACTCGTTTTGCACGCGCTGAAAATCTGGAATAGAGGGTGGGATATGCTAAAGTATGGTGGTGTGGAAATTGAGAAAACCTTGGGTATGACGTTTTTGTTCGTGGAAACTCTCAATACGAGAGCTTGCGTACGCGTTGTTAAAAACAGATCGCCCGGCAAACGGAGCGTAATTGGAAACTAATGACATCGACGTCGTTTTCATCCACGTAATCATATCTTCTCGCACAATTATTTTCTAATAAAACCATTTTTGCACGATATTACAAGGAGAATAAATTACTTGAAACGTTGTTATCTTATCCGTATTCAATCAATTTATTTTTTCATTCTTCGTAAACAAGATTACGCTTTCATAAATGTGATCGCCTAAAAATCAAATCAAAGACAAAAGATAAATACTGTACGATATACGACGTATATATTTTACCATGGAGCCAAGTGAATTCAATACGGGATGTGATGTCCGCCGGTTTTTTTCAATAACTATAAAAAACCATCAGAAAGGGGTAGGATAGGTTTACATGTTGATCCTGTCGAATGCAAGGAGGGGAGGAATGATTTAAGTTTATTGATACATTTACTATCAGAGACACGGCCCGTAGGTGTGTTGTCGCACGAGAAATTGTTTCTTAGCCTCGTCCCATGGGATAACACTTTTGTGAGGGTAGAGATGAGATGATTTTAAGAGTATGAGGTCCACCTATACATCTTGGAAAACAGGTATCAAACTTCCAGGCCGAATGGTTTGGCATGTTGGATACATCGGTTCTTGTTAGATCGTCGAATAAAGCGACATTTCGCTGGATCACAAGCTAGATAGGTGACTGATCATCCATGCGAATACCTGGTCATATGTAGGAGAGAGGATGGAGGGGTTCAAGTAAGTGAAATAGCTTCACTCACCATGCCATAAACCTATCGGTAAAACGGATTAATGGTGGAATCGTGCTGGTTGAGTTGTAGCGTCCTTCGGAAGGGACGTTAACCGGTGGTCCCTAATTAGTGCTTTTCGACAGAGGTATTTTGGCTGCTTGCGGACACCGGGTTTCCTCTCTTCGTTGTTAGGTTCATTATCACCGTCATCCTATCTTTAAACGACACCAAATGACCAATGCCACAGGGCAGTGGTCAATACAGTGCGTCGTTGTAACACGACACAATGAAAGCAACCAACCTCTCAAAATAAACTTTGAAATTACGTTGAAAGAGACTTGAACTTATATTATTTTGCAATTTAATGAATACGCTAGTTTGTAATTAGCCAAAGCATGTCAATTAACTTCGGATATGTATAAGAAAAAACATAATAAATGAAATTAGATATTTTAGCATTTCATAAAATATCAGAACATTCATCAGAATGTTTCAAAAATTAAATATAACAATTTTTAAAATGAAATACCTGCAGCTTTGTACTTTTTTAATGGAATGCTTGTATTACTGTTCATGATACCTTTTTGCTTTGAGTTCATGTGAATGATGAACAATTGCGAAGGTAGAGAATGAGCATTGACTCAAAAATGCACGGCATACTATATTTGTGATTAGGAATCATTATTTTGAAATTATTCAGCTAAATACATCCACCAGTTCCTCTATATTAATAAACTGTGTAACGTAGAAGTATTTGTTCACCATCCAATTCACCTTCTTTTCCATTCCATTCAAATCTATTGGCATTTCCATCTAGCAATAATTGGGGGTTCGGAGTAAATACAGCTGTATGAAATAGCTAATTTATACCTGGGCAGCTACCTTATCTAACAAACAATTCACGATACCACAGCATCCACATCACCACATCATTAATATTCAGAGACATGAGTTCCTTGCGTCATAATTATATTGTTTAGATACAACTTCTTAAAAATGAAGCCGTTACCCCCTAAACTAATAAATAAATAAATAATAGTAATGGTTGGTTTGGAATGTAGAGGCAATTTTGTTTCCGATATAAGCGTGAGGAAAAATGGTCAAACATGGCCTTTTCAGTTGGGGTGCTAAGGCGAAACCTTCCGGAAAAATCAGACAGGGAATTTTAAGCCCTGAGCAACTAGAAGTAGTTTTGGTCACAAAAATGTTGGGGATCGATGACATGTTTGTTCATATTTCCCCCGATCTATCAAAAATTGGCTCTGTAATAAAGTAGTTTATTTCAGCCACAGACAAGTGATTACCGAAGGAATGTGTCAAATTTTATGTATATATTCCCATGTGCTCTTCTCGCATCGAGCGCGTCGCCGCGCTTACTGATCGTAAATAATTTGTACACATTTATTGTATTACATTTTTGAGACTCATATCTCCTGACTTGTTTTTAAAAAAACATTTTTTTTTTTTTTTTTAAACTTGTTTGTTGAAAACTTTGTTGACTTGTTTTTAAAAAAAACAAGCTGAGAAAGAAATAGATCGGGGCAGTTTAGTGTCAGTTAAGTTTTCAGCAGTTTAACCCAGTTATTAACAGTTTTTTTTAAAACATTTATTGTATCTCCACAATATTTTTGTATCTCCACAATATATTTGTATGTTCATTTAAGACTACCATACTGCATTCAAGTGTACATTAAAACTTCAGTTTATAGTGTTAAAGCCTCTTAAAAAAAAATCGCCACGAGCTTGAGAAACAATTGTTGTTTGCGGCGCTTTTCGAGAAAAGTCCATTCGGAAATGATTTGCTTTGATTTACTTCAATCGGAAAAGAAATAGATCGGGGTGCTTTTTCCACCGTGGAGACCTAGCAGCACCTTTGTTCAGAAAAGAATCGTGTACAATGACATACACGCCCATCTTTGTGTATCTATAATTTTTTTTTTGTTTGATTTTAATTGGTTGCGCGCGTTCGACCTCAGGTGCAAATTGTCCCTGGTCATGCAAGCCCTTTTTTAATAAGTGCAATCGAGCCACAATAAGTGGGGTACTGGAGGCTTACCGAATGCCTCTTGATTTGTTCAAATTCCTGTGCTTTACTTGCGTCGATCGAGCCGTACCGCGCGGGCCGGCCGAAATCTTAAACCATTATTATAAATTCATAGAGTGTTTCAAACATTTTATCGAATGAAATGATAGACTATTGTGATGTATTCAAGTTGTGAACATTTTCATTAAGCGGGCTGCAGTCCCTTTAAACAGTTCCATTTTGTTGATTTGCTGATTGCACCGTCACGTCTGTTCAACTTGTCTCTTGAATGGTTTCTACGTACGAGAAGCCAGTAATGAAGCGATTCGCTGTGACAGAAAATGCAATTGTTCTTCTTTTCCCAATCGAGTTGTTTCCCACTTGAAGCTTTCCCCTTGATTATCCACACAGAACAACATGGAACTATACATAGAACTTTCAAAAGAAAACATTCGGTGTAGATAAAATGGAAATAATTATAATCGGCACTTAGAAAGGAGCAAAAACTTTGTCAAGTCGAAGTTGCCTTAATTTGTGTGTACTCAGGATTCACTCCACTTTAATTACAGTGCCATTTTAAGAACGTAAAATGATTCCAACTTAGCCCCAAGCTATGATATATGTTGGATAAATTACACCCTAACTTACGTGAGGCAAAGAAATGGTTTCATTGATGTAAATGCGATCTTGGACTCAATTTATAAGACGCGTAGATATCACTTCATGTTATAAACATATTTTTTTTAAAGTTGGGTCTCCGTACACATACCTCTAAAACCTATCTTACACGGTCAAAATTTTCATCAAAATGATATGAAATAATTTCTTTTCGCCACTTTGAGCCGAATCGCAACAATTGTCTCTATAAAAACTGCTATTTTCTCAAAGAAATTGGAAAAAATTCAATGGTGTGATACAGGCTTTAATTCATACACTTTTTTTTTTCGGCCACAGGAATTAAATCTGAACTAGTCACAAACGTGGCCGATGCCAATATCCGATCACTAATTACTCATTTTCCCAGCTAACGTATAATTAATATTCAGTTCAATCATCTTTGATATATTCGATTGGTTGCTAATTGGAGTGTGCAATTGACTGTGTGTAATCTAGATAACCGTTAATATACTTAAATAATCGAGACCTGTCGAAGGGTTTTATTGATTTGGTCGTCATCGTGTTTGCGTCTCTTGAATTATTACGCGTGGACAAACGCAAAGTCTCGTCAATTGTACTCTGTCCATTACTCGGTGATTATCGTAGACGGTCATTGGCCAGACTGGGCTGACCGATTGGCTGGTGAAATTGAACCCCTCATGGTCATGAGTCCCTAATGAATGAATTATTAGTACGTATCATTCTGAAGACGCAGCTCTTAGCAAACTGGTGTTTAATGGAGTGACTTGAGAGCTGGCCTGTTTTAGAAGGACGGCGGGAGAACCTTTCAAATGCTTAGCGCCACGTTTACAATTACAACGTCAACTAAGTGCTGAAGAATATTCTTTGATGGGGTGGTGTGTAAAGAGTGAGGATACACTTAACAAACATTTACTACAGGTGAAACAAAACGAAAACTCTAAACTTAGGTACTCATCGAAACATCTTTCAGAATACACGTGTATCAATAGCTGGCTCAAGTTTTAATCAACCATTAACTAAAATCCAAGTCGCCGATTGGCTGTTGCCTTAGTGATGACTTGTTAACGGACTCGGAGAAGAAAACCATCCCATAAGGACTCGAAGTTCGTGTCTCCTCACACTCAAATTTGGTTGAGATATTTTGTTGTATTTTATCCCATACAAGAACGCGCAAAGACGGCCCCTTGCACGACTTTGCGACACATCCGATCTGCAGTTTATCTACAATTCACAATTCAAAGCTAATCAATTTTCTTCAGACGTACACCTCGATGTTTTAGTACTCAATAATTTCTTAAAGCTCTCGTTACATCACAGACTGTCTTTACCCGCTCTCAATCTTCTACAAATCCTATTTGACTAAGACGTCCACCCACCACACACAAAAAAGCAGATAAAATATCACCTCATGACATATTAACGTCGAGTTGCCGAGAAAGGTGTTCATTGGCCTACTAGCCCACTAGCTGCACCGTCGCTCGAGGGATTACGTCGAGCGTCGTGGCGGCGTCGGCGGTGGCGTCGGCAGCAGAGGCGTCGGTTGAGAACAATACGTCTCTACTCGTCACAATGATCTAGTAGCTGGATTTGCCCACGCGCTCACGTCCCTCGAGAGGTCGGCCATGGGCATTACTTGTGGTCTTCGAATCCGACGTCACTAACGGGAGGGTGAAACTCGGTCGACGGGGCCCCCACCGCCCTGCCCCCACCCGTGCAAATGCAGTCTAATAAATTGCTAAACCCTCTGATCAAGGATCTACAGATCTTTACCTTCAGATTTCTAACGAAACTTTACGCTAAGTAAAGTCTATTATACCAGAATTTGAAATGGTTTGAAAAGTTTCTTTTGTTTTCTAGCGAAAAGATTTTTTTTTAGTCGTAAGCAAAGAAAATATACTTGCTGAACAACCGAGTTGATCCGACACCATTATCCGATCGATATTGCATTGAAAGACTAAAGCTCACGTCACAAATTAAGTTTTCTCCAGCGAAGTTTGCTTGCGTTTAGTCGTCTGACAAAAATAATTGAGCGAGCAAGCGAAGAGTCTATTTACACTACTCATACGGAACTTTTACTGTCTGTTTGTGAACTCTCGAAAGCCCAAACGTCTAAAATTTTAACCATCCCTGCAAACTGTTCCAGAATTAACTCTATAGTTTATCGGGAAATCGGGTCAGTGGCTTCTTTTGTAAGAAATAATTAAAGTTTGTAAAAGTCTCATGTAAGATTAACATGGAGAAGTTTCATGATGGAAATTATTTCATTTTTTTCCGCAAGTGACGTGAAGGAGATTAAGTAAGATGACGTTTGAAGAAGCACTTATTTTCAATTCAATTAGATCTGTCATTAAATTCCCATGGCAAAAATGTGAAAGAGCAGTATATACTTCAAAAAATAATTTTTCAGACTAAAATGTAAGTTTGCATAGGCGGAGGCACTCGCTAATCAACACGACCGTCACCGCGTTTTCTAGTTCCTGTCATCCATTTCAGTGCAGCGTATTTGGACTTTTGCTTCGGCCATGTTGATAAGACCTCACCATTGTTGCATGCTGTCGTGTCCGACGTATTCCATTTCCTTCATGTGAAATAAAAATAACATCTGACAAGCAATTTTTTTCACCCTCTGTACCAGTCTGTGCGTGCCATGTCGCCCAAAATCCACCCCTTAATTTCGGTTTGATATGGATACATATATTTTTCGAAGCGACACTCATTCTTACTTCTTTGTTGGTCCATATTGTTTTGGAGAGTAGGATAATAGCGCATGCGATACGATAACGGGCGTGCGTTTCTGATTGCACCCGTACGTGTGTATCACGCATTTCAAGTTCACCTGCTATGGCTCTCTCGCAAAGGAGGAAAGTGGGGGGTATTTATTCGATCACCCTCATGCGTATTTTTTATAATAACCAAACGCATGGCATCGTCGCTTCAAGTCGTCACGTCTTATCTGGCCAAGAAATGGGAAGTCTAGCGACTCAATTGAGCCGGGGAGTTTAATTCTTGTGGTGAAGTGAACGAGATGTACTTTTAAAGTACACCAAGCTCACGGACTTACAGTCGTATTGCCAAACGCCCGAGAGCAAATATATCATTGGCTGTAGGGTTCAGAGAGTGTGGTGATAATCATGCAGAATTTTACGGTGCAATGTAAATTAGTTAATTAGTTTCTACACACGCAATATCAACTTGCTATGGATGCGACTTCTTTCCGGGATGAAGCATTCCTCTGTTGTTGATGGGAGTTTTTGATTTATGTTCCCTTAGGAATGTTTTGAATCAGAGTTACTGAAAGTATTGAAAGTTTCAGCGGGCTGGTCTGTAAATGAACTCGTACTCACATAATTATTCCAATCGGCAATGAAGTTATTTAACAGACATCAGAGATGTTCGGGCTAAACGTGGTTTGTTCTTGACTTTTAACAAGTCAATGTGAACTTAATCGCCCTTGTGTTGTAATAATTCACATTCTTTGACAGTCTTAGAAACCGCGCATTTTCCAATCGGCCTACTGCTTCCTTCCTTTCTCATCTGGGTAATATGCAAGTAGCCGACTCCGACGTTCGTGGCTGGGTTCTGACTGCTACGGTAAAGCATCCGGGAAACCCCCGACTAACAAAACGCCATATTTCATGTCTGGATAATTCGGATTCCTCCTACCAGAGCTCGGCCAGTCGGTTGAAAACCTGAGAGGCCCGGAAGGCAAATTTGCAGATCAAAGCATGATGTTGTTTCGGTTTCGAGAAAATATTGTTTCGCAAAAGTGGAATCCCATGGCATATAGTACTGCTTTGAATTGGTATAATATAATCTCTATTTGCTTTTCGCCCGCTATTTTACCTAGTGGGAGGAGTGAAAAACGTATAATGCTTTATGGGATTTCATCGTGGCAGCAAAGGGACTAATGCTGATTAGGCTGCGAGGCCTGCGAGGCAGACCAGCCTGCGCGGCTTGTAAAGCAAAGTGATAATTTTCTTGATGCTAACGGGATTTTAGTTTACAAGGGTTGCAAAAAGAGCTTGAATCGAGGTTGTTTTGACATAAAATCTCTACTATTTGTGGGATACGTAAGATATCGAGATTAATCAAATGCAGGAAAACTTTCGGAAAGTTTCGTTAAAAACAGCTTTTGCGATCTAATTATCTCCACATCAATCTCAGGTTTGTGAACTTATTGGTGTGTGAAATTTTAAATTAACTTTTATGGTTGAAATGTACGCATTTTTTATCAAGTCGATTTCCTTCACGAAGTGAGTTACTTATTACATACGTCAGATTGTGTTTGAAACTTAAGCATTATAAAATATATGTCATGTATAATTAGTGATTACAGATTGCACTGTTTGTTTTCCCATTTGGAAGTTTCGAATCTTAGTCGAATCTCACGACATAGGAGGATGCATAAAACTAGTGACAAAAAAAAAACACATGAAACGTGGAGAAAATTAAAAATTCGCTCCCCACCGTTTTTCAGCTTGGGTGTTTATTATATTCACTTTTAAATCGATAGGCTCAATATTATACTTTATTACCACTCGTGTATCCATAAACTAGTGTGAAATATGATTGGCAATTCACCGATTTCCCCTTGTGCTGAACGACGATAAGCTACGGCATGAACACGGTGAATTATATTGTTCAGTCATTATGCAAGCAAGTATGGAGACTAAGAGATTTACTGTCGCGCCTCTCCCGAAGGAACAAGCGAGGGTGTGGGGTAGAAGAGACGCGTCAGGGAGGCGCGGAAAAGCGAAAGGAGCTCAACTTCGACGTGGGAAAAGTAGACGCACTTGGGCTCTTGAATTATTCATTGGGAGATGTACTTTTCTTCAGCGTTTGCAGGGATAGGGTCAGTCGGGAATTGAACTTAAGACGTCGCGGTAATAGAAAGATGTGTTTGACAAGTCGTTTCCATATTCGACCGGGCTCTTTTTTAAAGCCATGCGATGAGTCGTGACTCGCCAGCGAAGTTCGTCAAAAATCGGCCGGCGCACTGTAGTTGAAAAGTTTAGGCGACCGTTGAAAGGTATGTCCACAGCCTCCGCTACCTCGCGCGTTGCCAACGCGACGGTCTGTGTAAGAGCGAGCGACCCGAGCGATATTTAAGAGGCTGTGAGTTTGCGCCTGACAGTGTCCTTGGGTGTTGAATGAACAAGGCGTATAGCCGTGGTGCAGCTGGTTTCCAAGTCTTTCCAAAAGTCACATTCTTGGCTACCTGTTGGAATTCGTCGGAATTGTCACGCCCAATAACCCTAACGTAATCAACATTAGCATACTGTCAGCCATAATTATAATTAAACCTGGAATTTCAAATAATTAGGCATGAAAAGTTGCGCACATACGTAATATTTTGTTCATTTTTCTTTGTGCCAATTAAAAAAAGCGTGTCCGGATCTTTTTAAAACCTTGCCAGCTCTTCGCTGGTCTCGAATTATGCATATTTGTGCACTTATCAAGGTGCGTGTGTGTGTGAGTGTGTGTGTGTGTTTTGTGTGAGTGTGTGTGTGTGCAAGCGCGTGTTTGCGTGTGTGTGTTTGTGTGTTTGTGTGTGTGTGTGTGTGTGTGTGTGTGTGTGTGTGTGTGTGTGTGTGTGTGTGTGTGTGTGTGTGTGT